>JAKSZT010054518.1:3525670-3630977 GCA_026826555.1 Tolypeutes matacus | reverse complement strand
TGTCTGGCTCTGTCTCTCTGTCTGGCTGTCTGTTTCACTGTCTGGCTCTCTGGCTCTCTGGCTGGCTGTCTGGCTCTCTGTCTCTGTCTGTCTGCAGTCCCTCCCCCTCTCTCTTCCTCTTGGTCTCCCCCCACCCCCCAGCTGGCCTCTAGTCACAGCCTCCTAGAACAGCATGCAGATGGCGCTGTGGATTCGAGCTGATAGCTTGGTGAGCCGATGACGCAGAGCTGATTCTAACTAATGATGGAACGTGATGGAAACCTCATCGGATCAGATCGACTCACTGGCACCCGGAGAGATGCAGTGGTAACAGCAGCACCTCGGTGCTGCGGCCTTGGCCCCCTCCTGGGACGCCTCCAGGGTTTGGTCGGCGGGTTTACCTGGAACAGGGCTGGTGCGCTGCAAAGACCAGGCTCCCTCCGAAAGCAGCTGACGCACCGAGGGAGCTCACTGTGCGTGCAGCGGGCACCAGGCTCAGGCTGCACACCAGGTGTGCGCCGGCAGCACCGTCTCCCTCAGCATGCCTGGGTGGGAGCAGCAGAGAGGACGCCAGCCGACGCCCGCTGGAAGGGACCTCTCTGAAACCAGACAGGGAAGCTCACCGGGTTGCTGAGAAACTCCGGGAATATCCTAAAAAATGGGTAGAATGAGGCCGCCAGAGAGAGTCAGTCTGCTGAGGCCATCGCTGCCACTGCAGCCAGACTGTGAACCCCAGCTCTGCTGCCCCTGCACGCTGGACACTGCGCCCCACCAGGGCCAAGCTCTGCCACACATCCATACCTGCGTGGGGAAAGGGGGTGAGGTGTTAGGCACACCGGCTCTAGAGCCTGACTGGCTGGGTTCAAATCCTGGCTCCTCCACTTCTTACCTGTGAGACCTTGGGCACCTTCTTTTTTTTTTTTTTATTTATTTAAAGATTTATTTATTTACTTTACTCTTATTAATTTATAACCTCCCCCCCTATCCGTTTTTACTGGTTTTGTGTCCATTTGCTGGGCAATTCTCTTGAGTCTGTTTCCTGCTCTCCCTTCTCATCCTTCTCCGCCTGTCTTCACTGGGTTTCGATCCTGGGAATCTCCGATGTGGGAGAGAGGCGTTCTTCCACCTGCGCCACCTTAGTTCCTGGTTTTTCGGTGCGTCTCATCTTGGCTCTCCCTTTGTGTCTCTCTCCTGTTACGTCATCATCTTGCTGCGTGGCTCGGCGGGGCCTGGCATGCCCACACGCAGGGCCTGGCAGCCCGCACGCCTTCTATATTTTTATTTATTTTACCAGGAGGTCCCGGGGATTGAACCCAGGTCCCTCCATGTGGGAGACAGACACCCAACCATTTGAGCCACATCCAAACTCCAGGGCACCTTCTTCAACTACCTGTGCCTTAGTTTGCTCACCTGTAAAGTGGGGAAGATAATTGTGTCTACCTGT
The DNA here is from genome assembly GCA_026826555.1 of Tolypeutes matacus. NCBI lineage: Eukaryota > Metazoa > Chordata > Mammalia > Cingulata > Chlamyphoridae > Tolypeutes > Tolypeutes matacus. The sequence continues at coordinate 3,629,554 of JAKSZT010054518.1, read as the reverse complement.
GTAGGTTAAATGACAGATCTGTGATATACATGGACGAGCACCCATAACCGAGCAGTCCAAGTTTTAGCTATTACTATTATTATTTTAAAATTATCACTTGGCATCTATTGTGTGAGAAGGTGCTGTTTCTTGTGAAGACACATAAAGTGGAGAATTCCCCAAATACAGAAAGCAGGCTTCATATGGCGGGTCTGCCACAGAGATTGCCTTCCCTTTTGTCTACCACTTAAATTTCTATTTTGAGCCCCCATTCCACCGTGGTTTCCTGAAATCTCAGTCAATCTGGGGACCCTCGGACCTGCTCCCCAGCATTGTGTGCAGGTGTCAGCTGGATTCCCCTGCTTCAGGGTCACCTGACCCCAGGCAGTTCTCACCGGCTCAGCCCTTCCCGCCAGCATGGTGCATTGGCATGTTCTGCCACCTCATCAAGGGGCCTGGAATCTTCATGAGACAAGCTAGGGCATCCATCCCCCCTGAAAGTTTCACATCTAAATTCCCTCTTGAGGATCTGGATGCTTCCCTAGGGCTCTGTCTGAGAGCTGGGTGCAGGATCCTCTCTTTGGGTCCTGCAGATGCATATGGGCTTTTACCATCTTCTGTATTGCTGCCTGTCCTCCATGTCTGCACCCCAATTCTGTAGGTTTCCTAGGGGGCCTTGTGGGGAGGTTATAAACTGGGGCTTGGGGACTTGGGAATTTGAGTGTCTCAGTTTCATCTGAGTTGAGCCAGACACCCCTTTCCAGGTTTCAGCATCCCATTTCCCAGTGTCCTTCCTGTCACATGAGAAACTTGATGAGGCCACGAATTCAACTGATGTTGTAATTCTACATCCCACACAATTAAATTTTGTTTTTGGCTTTTTAGCAACATTGGCCCTGTGGCAACAGTAAATAAACTACTCCTCTGAAGCCATCATGGAAGCTCTCTGGTTCTCAGACCTGGGATTTTCATTTTGTTTCTCTAAGTGCTGCAGCACACTCAGGAGAATCTACCCCACCCCACAACTGAAATCATCATTGCTGCCCAAACAGCCCTTTGAGTGCCTTCCAAGGCATGTGCTTCAGTCGGGGCGTAGCCAGAGTCATCCATGGGTGATGACTCAGTTACCTGATTAGCTGTGAAGTCACCGCATGCCGTGGCCCATTAGCATCCTATTTCACATTGCCCAAAAGCTCAGCACTGCCCTTGAGCCCAAGGGCATGCCCAAACTCACCCCACAACTCCATCTTTGAGGATCTGTTTTCTGGAACCACTTCCACAGCCAGTTCTATATCAGGCAGGAGACGGAAACCAAACCAGTAATTTTTTTTTTTTGCTATAATATTGTATTAGTCAGGGTTCTCTCGGGAAACAGAATCAACAGGAGATATCTGTCAATAATATGAGGTTTTAAAAGAATCTCTCACGTGACTTGGGGATGCACAAGTCCAGGTTCCTCAGGCAGGCTGCAAACCGGGGCCTCTGATGAAAGTATGATGAAAGGTCCTTGATGAGTTTCTGGGAGAAGTTGGCTCTCCAATGACGAGCTGGGAAATTCTCTCTGAATGTTGAAATCACTTCCCCTTTTAAGGCATTCAACTGATTGGATACAATCATCACCCATTGATGATGTAATCTCCTTGATCACACTAGTAATTTTAACAGGGAGTCCTCAATAAAAAGACTTCCTAGCTAGTAGGCGATGGCTAACTTACACTAAGGGGCCTGGAAGTAGCAGGCACAAAAGAGCAGCTGCCCTCTGCAGGCTGAGGGAGAGTGGACAGGGAAGGAGCTCTGGCACTAGAAGGACGCCAAGGCCGAAACTGAGACTGGTTTGCAGAGAGGAGGCACAAGAGCGTGCAGCCTGCCAGCGGGAAGCTGTTGTCAGGAGATGAAGGCGGCAGTGGACGCGTCGGCACAGCCTGCCTTTGCTGGAGGGTGTGCGAGGGCCAGAGCTTGTCTGCAGAGGCTGCCTGCTGGGTGGACAGTGTGGCCTGAGGGTTTGGCCAGCATGCCTGCAGAAGCGGCACTGTGCGTGGGGACAGAGCAGGAGCGTGGCCTGGCAGTGTGGTCAGAATGATCACGGAAAGGCACCACATGTGGAGCATGTGGCCTGAGAGTGCAGCTGAAGCTGGGGGAGGAGCCGCGGGCCTGCTCTGGATAAAACAGGAGGGATGGAGCTAGACAGAGCCTAACATTCTGCCAGCTGGCAAGGGAGAAGCGTGTGCAGGGACCAGCTCTAGCATCCCAAAGAAGGGCAAAGAAGGGTGGAATGGGGTCAGTGAGGCAATACGTTGACAACTGGACAGGAAGAAAGACAGGAGGATGGGAGGGGATTTTAAGAGCGTCTGGGGGGTGGTGAGGAGATGTTGGGGACGGATAAGGGAGGAAAGGAGAATTTTAAGAAATCTTTCTGTGGACCATGTATCTTCTTTGTGGTGTTCAAGAAATGCAAGAATGGACTTTGAGTCATTTTAGAATCCAGTTCGGTTGATGGACAGTGCTGCTCTGACTTTAACACTATTTTGAAATGGAACTACTTGGGTTCTGAGTTGCAACAGTTTTCTCTTGGCCTAAAGTCATAAGGCAGAGGTTTACAATGAAAGTTTTCTCTCTAGATTTAGTTATCCCTGCCACACTGCGGAGGTTAGGGCCATGGTGCTCCTGCAATCTGGAAAATCCGTGTAAAATTTTTTGGCCCTCCCTTCATACCAGAGAAGTCTGAATTTTTTCTTTTTCTTTTATGGGGTTTTACAGTACCTTATTGTAAAATGCGGGCATATTTATGGTATTAAAAGATAAAATAGGGAAGCGGATGTGGCTCAAGCCATTGGAATCCCATCTACCATATGGAGGGTCCTGGGTTTGGTTCCTGGGGCCTCCTGGTGAAAGTGAGCTGGCCCGTGCGGAGAGCTGACGCAACGAGACGACACAACAGAAAAGAGACGCAGAGGAGAGACAGTGAGAGACATGGCAAACCAGGGAGTTGAGGTGGCTTAAGCTATTGAGTGCCTTTCTCCCATGTCGGAAGGTCCCGGGATCGGTTCCCGGTGCCTCCTAAAGAGAAGACGAGAAGAGAAGACAAGCAGACACAGAAGAACACGCAGTGAATGGACACAGCAGACAGCGAGCGCAAGTGGCGGGGTGGGGGTGGGGCATAAATAAATAAATAAATAAATAAATAAATAAATAAATAAAATTACTCTTCTAAAAAAAGATAAAATATGTTGATATTATACAATACTATACATCTATTTAATGCATTTCTGAGTTTCTAAACTTTTTCTGTGTCCTCCGCTGGCCTTCACGTGTTGTCTGCGGCTTTTGCAAAACTCCCCCAGAATTCCCATTTAATTTCTTATGCCAGCTCATGATATACTGAAACTGCTGTGGGGAGAGTCACAAAGGGGAAGGGATAACTGTAAGCTCCCCCAGGGATCTCATTTTATATTATGGGTTCTTGTCTTTCCACGTGTTAGCATTTGGAAGCCCAGGTTCCAGTTTTGAGTCTTGTTTCATTGCATAGCTGTGTGATGTTTGGCTCACTTCTCTGAGTCTCTGAGTTTTCATCTGACAAAAGGGGAGTCTCTAGATTCTGTGGGTCAGGGCCCAGTGTCTCACAGGGCCCTGGAATCTCTAGATTCCCCTTTTGTCAGATGGCAACACCCCATCATCACCACAAGCTCAGGGGTGCTGTGATGATGGGGTGCGGTCAGGGGTGGCGGTGTCGTCACTCCTGTGGAGCTGTCTGGACCTATATAGCTGCAAGAGAGGCCTCTTCTTTGCTTGCAACCGATAGAAAACCACTCTTATGGCTTACTGGGGATCCCCCCCCCCCAGGTATCAAAAATTCTACAGGAGGAGAAGGATGAGAAGAGAGAGCAGGAAACAGACACAGAGAGTTGCCCAGCGAATGGACACAAGAACAGCAAAAATGGGGTGTGTGTGTGTGTGTGTGTGTGTAAAAATGGATAAAAGTAAGTAAATAAATCAATCCTTAAAAAAAGTATAGGGGAGTAAGATACGGACTGTAGTTAGTAGTAATACTTTGATGATGCTCTTTCATAATTTGTTAACAAATGTTTCAAAACAATGCAAAGTATTTGTGGTGGGGTGATGTGTGGGAGCCCTGTATGATGTTATGCATGTTTGTTTTGTAAATTTACAATGTTCACTGAACACTTGTTGTTTGTGTATGTTCATGTATGAATGATATACTTCAATAACTTGTTGGAAAAACAAACAAACAAACAAGCAAAAAAGAATTCTAGAGGTGGTTAGCTATAATGGTAAAGCTGCTCAATGATGTAAGGGTCAAAAACCTCTGTGATTTTCCTGACTTCTCATGGTCACAAGATAACTGCTGTGACTCCAGCCCTCATGGCCACATTGAAAGCAGGAAGAAGGGATAGGGCCTTGACAGGCACCTCTGTTCCCAGACTTTCTCCAGACCTCTTCCATTTCATCTTGCTGAACAAAAGTAGGTCTGAAGGAGAGTCTGAGAAATGAATATTTAGCTTTCCCACTTCTTATGGAGTAGGGAGGCAAGGGAGAAAGAAGTTGGAAACGGGTGTTGGATTAGACAAATATCAGGACCTTGAATAACTGGTAAGTTCTGAACAGCAAAAACTGAGATTTTCCTGCAATGGAGGGGAAACAACCACTGAAGGATTTTGATCTCCATGCTTGTGACTGCTGTTTATTTGAGCCCTTTCAGAGGGCCTGGCTATATTTGAATAGCTAACATTTCACTTTGGAGGTGGAATTCTATTAAAAATCAGATGCTTGTCATTATGCAAATGGCTGTCTTGCTATTGCTTAGGATTTTCATTTTTCTATGAATTATTCCTTTCTCACTGCTTTTTTCCCCCCTTGGTAGAAATAAAAACAACCACTGACTGATCAGAGGAATTTTCCAATCCTCCAGTCTGCAGATATTTATTGGGGCACTACCATGTGCCAGGAACTGTTCTAGGCTCTGGAAAGCAGAGTAACAAGGCAAGGTGTCTGCGGCCCTGGGAGATAAGCCATACATAAGTAAATTGATAAATAAAATAAAATTTGAAACCCACACATTGCCATAAAGAGAAGAAAACATGGCAGATACGTGGATTAATGAGTGGAGAGGGCTTCTTTTGCTGGGTGGTCCGCAAAGGTCTCAGTGAGGAGTTGATATTTCAGGAGAAAGTGGAATATAAGAAGCAGCCGGCCATGTGCTGATCTGGGCCAAGGGCGTTGTAGGCAGAGGGCAGAGCAAGTGCATGGGTGCTGTGGTGGGAAGGAGCTTGGCATGTTGGAGGAAGGGCCAGAAGGCTGGCTGGCTGCAGCACGAGGAGTGAGGGAGACAGCGATAGGAGGTGAGGTCAAGAGGGGCAGGCCAAAGTGCAGAGGGCTTTGGAGAGGTGAGTTGGCAAAAGGTGCTTCCTGTTGAGTGTTGGTTTGCTGGGATGGGCGTCCTCTTTCAGGGATCAGCATTGCCTCTGATGTTATCTTGTAAATTTTTCATTTCCTTGTCTATTGTCTATTACCCAATGTGAATTTAAGCTTCATGTAGTCAAGGACCCTGCCTGTCTTGTCCCTGACTCTGTCTTGAGCACCTATCAGGGCCTGGCACATAGTAGGTACTCAGAAATGTGGAATGAACGTGCATTAGCTATTTATTGCTGCATAACAAATTAGCCCAACCTAACAGCTTCAGAATACCTGTTTATTAGCTCACAGTTGTGTGGGTCAGGGCCCAGTGTCTCACAGGCTATGTTCTCTGGAGCTCAGGATCCACTTCCAAGCTCATGTGGTTGAGGCAGAATTCAGCACCTTGTGGCTGGTGGTGGGACTAAGATGCCATTTCCCTGCTGGCTGTCAGCCAGTGGCCACTCTTAACTCACATGCTTCTTCCCCTGCCCCCATCTCTGAAGCCAGCAACAGAGAACCTCCCCTGCATTGAATCCCTCATGCTTTGGATATCTGACTTCCAAAAAGAGCCCAGTCTATTAAGAGGTCCCCTGGAAAATCTCTTTTTCTTCAAGCCATATAACATACCCTAATCACAGGGTTAAATCCCACCATGCCCACAATCCTGGGATTATACCAGGTGTGGACCCAGGGGGTGGAAGTCTTGGAGGACATCTGAGAATTCTGCTCAAGAGAGATTGAATCAACCCTCATCCCTGTCCCTCGTTATTCTCCATCAGAAGCCATTTCCCAGCCCTGCCAGTGTAGCCACATCTGCCTGTTGGCAGCTACCACTTTTGTTTTCTGGTAGCTGGGAGCTATCTTCTTCTGGCCATGGTGGCTGCAAAGCCCCCCAGCCTGCCGTAGGTCTTCTTGGGTGCCTTTTTAAAGGCAGCACATTTCTACCGCAGGGCCTTTGTACCTTCTCTTCCCATTGCCTGGAAGGCTATGCCCTCAGACCCAATGTGGCTCATTTCCTCATTCCCTTTAAGTCTTTGCTCAAACGTCACCTTTCTGGTGTGACCTTGTCTGGCTTTCTCCCCAGTTTAAAACCATCTCCCCTCACTCTAAAACTTTCTTGTACTTATTTTCATCTGACCTGCTATACATTTTATTTATTTTGTTTATGGGATGGTTCACCCCACTAGCATGCAGGGAATTTTGTCTGTTTAATTCATTGTCATCTCCCTAGGCCTACAATGGAGCCTAGCACATAGTAGGGCCTTGATAAATATCTGCCCAAGGAATGAATGAATGAAGTTTAAGGAGGACAGTTAAAACTTTATCTGTTTTTGCTTCTTTTCTGGAAATACTGAGCAGGCACAAGTCTTCCTTCCCCAGGCAGCCTTGTTATGTAATCAGGACCTTGGTTCTGCAAGGAGCTGTCAGTGCTGCTTCAAGCGATTATATTTAGTGTTTACAGCCTCTCCTTTTAGCTGCATGAGCTCTCTCAAAGAGTCCTGGAAATTAGGCTTTGCTTCGACAGGGACAGAGGCTCCTGGCACTGTCCAAGGAGGCCCCAGGGGATGGTGGGCACTGTGGAGGGCAGTGGCCAGGGAGCCTTGCCTGAAGGGTTAGCCCATAGCTGGCTTCATGCTTAGAGCCTCCACGTCTAGGGACGGAAGGTGAGTTTTGTTCTGTAACTCATAGAAATCGGAGGAGCGGAGGCAGGAATGGAGAGTGACTGAGTTTCAAATCTTGGCTCTGCCATTTCTTTGCTGTGTGGCCTTAAGCTGGCTCCTTAACCTCTCTGGCCTTACTTTCCTCATTTGCAGAATGGGGATGTTGGTCAAGTGTACGGGTAGGGAATCAGTGCCTTGCACATAGCAGGGACTTCAAAACACGGGGTTGTTCCTAGGGTCCTAAGAGGCAGCTGGCTCGTTCCTGAAGACGTGAGCAGCGGGGCCCAGAATGCCGTCGGAGGGTAACAGTGGACCCCAGGCATGTTCTTCTCCACTGCCAGGCTCACTGCTCTGCCACGTCCAGCGAGTTCCCACGGACCAGTGTAGTGGTGTTTAGGGACAAGCAGGGCCATTCCTTAGGCAGGGTCAGCAAACTGCAGTCCACGGGCCACATCCAACTTGCTCCCGGTTTAGGTACCACCATTGAGCTAAGAATGGTTTTTGCATTTTTAATGGGTTGGAAAAAGACGCAACAAAGAAGAATCTGCAACAAAGACTGCATGTGGCCTACAATGCCTAAATATTCACTAATCTCTGGCCCTTTGCAGAGAAAGTTTGCCAACCATACCTGTGGCAGTTTGGCATTGTTTATGAATTCCAAAAATAGATTTGGATTACGTTTATAAACTGGTCTGTACCTGGGCATGATTAAATTATGATTAGGGCTTTGTTTGGGCCATGTCAGTAGAACGTTGAGTCCCCGCCCCTTTGGTGGGTGGGAACTCACAGATAAAACTACACTGCAGAGCAGAGGACTGAGTTGGAGTTTTGATGCTGAGTTTTGAGCTGGAGCCCGGGAAGTAAACACACAGGAGAAGAACACAGAGGAATAGAGACGGCTCCACAGACATGGCAGAGGCCCCGGGGAGAGAGATAGAGCTGGTCACCTGATAGTCTACAGCTGGCCTTATGGAGAGAGCAGGGCAGCTGAGCCCAGAGAGAAACAAGCCCTGGGAAGAGAGGAACTCAGGAAGCCTGAACCCTCGCAGATGTCGGCAGCCATCTTGCTCCAATACATGGCAACAGACTTTGGTGAGGGAAGTAACTTATGCTTTATGGCCTGGTAACTGTGGGCTTCTACCCCAAATAAATACATTTTATAAAAGCCAACAGATTTCTGGTATTTTGTATCAGCACCCCTTTGGCTGACTAATACAATGCCTTAGGGGGTGGAGTGTGGTGGGGTAAGTCCCAAAGAAAATCTCAATGCATGCACCCCTTCCCCCCCCACCCCCAGTAAAATCCCATTATGATTTACTGAACACCTAGTGTGTGCCAGACACTTTACCTGGAAACACATTCTCTCTAGACCTAAGGGCAACTCAAAGAGGTAACTGCCATCACCAGCCCCATTGTACAGATGGGGAAACTGAGGCTCAGAGAGGTTGAGCCACTTGCCTGAGGTCATGCAGTTAGTGAGTGGCAGAGCTGGGATTTGAACTGTGGTGGTTTCTGACTCTGGACCCAAGAGGCAGCATCAAAGGCCACCTAGAGGGACATCAGTGGTGGGCGACGGCTTGTCTGCCGAGCCCTTCCCTGATCCTCGAGGTCACAGCAGGAGCTGCCATTTGGAGCAGTGACCCCTGCCCCTGCCACAGCTGAGCCAAGGTGATTGATGTGATCTGTACCAGACAGGATTATTTGGTTGCAAGTGAAAACCAAATCAAAGTCAAATGAGAATTTCTTGGCAAGATATGGAGGACAGAGACTCTTGGCACAGTCCAAGTGCATGGGAGGCTGGAGAACCAGGCTGGACGTAGGTGGAGGCCCAGTGAGCTTGGGAGGTCTTGAAGGTAAGGCAAGGCTAGCAGATCACCCTTGCTGGAGAAAATGAGGCCCACTCGCCCATCCCCCCATACCTATGTCTCGGTTCAAGATTTATGTTCCCCAAAGGAAGAGTCCAAAGGGTCTGATGGGGGCCACATGCCCACCCCTGGCTAGGAGAGCACAAGGTCTCTTTAGCAATATACCTCTTTCTCAATGGTTTTCAGTCGGGTGAGGTAATTCTCCAAAGGCATTGGGGTTCTCAGACCGAGACAAAGAGGAATGGCCACCCAAGAGACCTTCCCAGGGAAGGAGATGTAGCTGTGGGGGCTGTTGGTGGATGTTTTCTTTGCTACGTGGACTGAGACACAGACAAAGCGAGTCTGCGCTGAGAGGGAAGACTGTAGCCAACATTGAGCAGAAGCAGACGAGAGAACAGAGAACTTTCTGAGTTTCCCTTAAAGCTCCAGTCTTTAATTCCAGCTCATTCATGAGATCCAGCTATGTCTCTACCCTTGGGGTCTGGGAGGGCAGCCTTGTAGTCATATAATAAACCTCAATTTTTTTACATAACCTACCTTCAGTGGGTTTCTGTTATCTGCAAACAAGTGTTCTAATTAATGCAATGGCCCAGGAGGATTGGGGTAGAGACAGCCCTAGGCACTGGCCTTCCTGTCAAAGACTGTTGTTTTCCCCTAACATCTGTTCTTCCCTTCTTGCATATGAACAGAAACCTATTTTTAATTGGTCACTCAGATTAAAGATGCCTCTCCCACCTCTCCATGGAGCTAAATGTGGCCATGTTCTAAGCTTTGGCCAGTGGGATGTAAATGGAATTGATGTGTGTCACTTACAGGGAGTATCTTTAAATGGGGGGGGGCATGCCCTTTTTTGTTTGCTTCCCAACTGGCTGGAATGTGAATGTGATGGCTGGAGCTCAGCAGCCATTTTGGACTATGAGGTGACCTAGGGGAATAGAGACCAGTCATAGGGAGCAACAAAATAGAAGAAGCCTGTGTTCCTGACATTGTGGAGAGCCATACAAATTCTATAATGGCCACCTCTGGACTTCTTGACTGTGAGCCACTTTCTATCTTGTTTAAGCCACTTTTTCTGTTGTGGCAGAACCCAGTCCTAGCTGTTAGAGCCTTGGTAGTGGTTTGCAGGTGATGGTATGTAGTGGATTGTGCTGTTGTTCCCAATTCTTCATCCTTCTCTATATCTGCACCCTTTGCCCTGTGATGTTGTAGTTCCTACTACTAAGGGCAGAGTGTACTTCCCCACCCATGGACTTTGGATTTGGCCATGTGACATATGAGATATTAGCAGACATGACACAAGCAGATTCTTTAAATGTGCTTGTGTGCTTGGGCTTGCCCTACTCTACTTCTACCATTGCCTTGAGATGACTATGCCATGGCTGCTCTTCTGTGTCGGCAGGATAAGATGCATGGGGGACAATGGACGGAACCCACAACTTGGAGACAAGTACAGCTGAGACTAACCTAGATCAGCCAATCCTAAGCCAAATTGCTGATGTACATGCAGCTAAATGTTGGGGTGTTTTGTTACACAGCATTGTTGAGCAATAGCTGACATACAATGCTCTCAGCTCTTTTCACAGAACCAGATGGTAGTGTCTCTTCATTCTGCCCTCTGAGCCTCTGCCCAGCAGCTCCCTCCTCCTCTCTACCAGTCAGGTGCACAAATTCAAGCTCTAGACTAGAGCACTCCTCCAAGGGTGGCTCAGTCTGGACTTTCTGTTTGCCTAGTCCCATTCTCTCAGGACTTGGGCCTAGAAAGGAAAGAAGTCATGTTTCATGTGACTTTGATTTCCCTCCTTGGAATTACTGTGAAAAGATGAAACAGGTGGAGGAAAGCTCCAGGTGACTTTCCATCCAGCCCAGGAATCTGCCTCTGGTGGCTGGTAGAGAAGCCCTGAGACTGAGGTGATGGGGTTGGAAAGAGAACTTGCCTCTGGAAGAATGCCACATTCTGCTGGATCCCAGGGATTGTGTGTGCTCGAGTGCCCTGCAGTATCTGGGCACCACCTGGGGATTCAGGGAGCACAGCAACTTCAACTCAGAGGCTCACTGTTTCTAAATCTGCAGCAGCCATCAGCAAAAGGCGTCACACCAAATGCACTTTCACATGTCCCTGGGTGACTTCACCAACTTGGAGGGGAAATCATCAACCCCTTCTAGAGCCCTCTTAGCCGCCGCCCATTCCTCAGACCTAAGGAGTCAGGTGCACGAAGGCTCCTTCCACAGCCAGTTTACTTGAGGGCTACAAAATTCAACCTCGTTTGTCTTATTTATTCATTTTTAATATACACACCCTGTATATGCAATTAATAGAAGATTTCCACCTCAGCTTAGTTCATTATACATTATGAATCTGTAAATGTCAAGGAGATGATGGCATTGGAATTTAGATGATGTGATTCCAAGGATCGTGTGTCCAGGGGGACTTGGCTGCATTTCATAAGCTTGGATGGCACCCCCACCCCAGAGCAGGTGTGAGTTCTACCCAGGGGCCGCTGCAGAGCGCAGCGCTCTGGTCTTTCCACGGCAGCGACTTGAGGGTTTTGACAGGACTCGGCACCCACCTTCTGAAAACAGCACCCTCGTTCTCCTTGGGCATCTTTCTCATTCGCATGGTTTGGGCAGGGCTCTCCTCTCCCAGAGCTGGGCTGGGCATGTGACTCAGTCCTGGCCAATCGGCATATTCCACCCCCTTGGGCACAGTGATTGGTCCAGGGATAGGCATGTGACCTCCCTCAGGCCAATGATATTCCCTTCCTGCCATTCTTCTGCTGAAAATGAGCCCCTGGAACCAGCCAAGCCTGAAGCCATGGACACTTTAATTATGAGAGTTAATAAATCTCTTGTATTGCTTATGCCAGTCTGATTTAGGTTTTGGTCAATATAAAACATAACATTCTGAACTGTGTGGTTTGAGACAAGAAGAAAAATCTCAGCCATTTGTAGTCTCAATGTTGTGATTTGACAAGCCAGTCAACTCCACCTCGGGTCCTCCAGGAGAAGAATGTGTAAAGCCACATCCCTCAAGCTGGTTCTCCTTTCTCACTCGACCTCTTGGTAATCCCACTCCATCAGGTGGCGTGCTGAGGGATCATTTCCTGCACCTCCACGGAGCCGGAGCCACTGTGCTTTGCCAACCCTGGGAAGCTAATTACCATTACTCCTGGTGTGGTGCTAAATGCTCGCTAATTTCCCCACCGGAAGCTCCCCAAACAGAGTACAGAATAAATATAATTTGTGTGAGAAATGAGAAACGCTTAAAAATGTACATAGGCAGAAGCAGTGAAGAGAAGGGGCTACGCAGAGGGAAAAGCCCACCATTTTCCCAACAATGACACATCATCATCCCTCGCTCCCAGGTTTTACCAAAGGGAAGCAGATTTAAAAACTGTGAGACTTAATGAGGATAAAATGATACTGAGTGATAATGATGTGAGAAAAGGGGCACTGCCATATACACGTAGGAGTTTGCATCAGTACAGCTTTCCTGATAGGCACTTGGCGTGAAAAATCACTAAAATGTGTACGTTGACCTTGACAAATGATTTTCTAGGAATTTACCCCGAAGAACTAATCACGCACAGATGTAATGGTGTAAAGCTTGCTACTTTTAAAAAATATTTATTTGCTTATTTATTTTAGGAGGTATTGGGGATTGAACCTGGGCCCTTGTACATGTGAAGTAGGTGCTTAACCGCTGAGCTACTCCCACTCCCCAAGTCTGTTGCTTTTCAACAGTGAAAAATTGTGCACATCATTAAAATTGTTATAGAGGAAAATATTTAAGTGATGTGGAAAGATGTTCAGAATATATAATTAGGCGAAAAGAGCATGGTAAAACCGTACAAAGCATGGGAACCCATTTTAATAAATTACGTATACATCTATGTGCATATTTTTGCATCGGTAAAGAAGGAACATTAAAATATTAGAGGTGGTTATCTCTGAGGAGTGGGGTTATACTTTTTCATTATTTGTGTGAGTTTCTGCCAGGAACACATGTTTTAAGAAATGAATTCAAGACCCCTCTGAGGGTTACGCTCATGTGTCAGCCTGCTCAGGTGATGGGGCCCGGTTGTTTGGTGCAGCAGGCACTGGCCTGATTGTTACTGTGAGCGCATTTCATGGACTTAAGTCATCAGTGAGTTGACTGCATCTATGGCTGATCACATCTACAATCAACTAAGGAGATGGCCTCCTGCGATGAGAGACGTCTCAGCCAATCAGGAGGAGGTCTTAGAAGGCGAAGTGATGAGTTCAGCAGTCAGAAGAGAGGATTCCCATCCCTACTTCAGCCAGCCACTCTCCTGGAGAATTCATTGAAAACCTTCATCAGAGTTCCTGGCTTGCAGCCTGCCCTACGGAATTTGGACTCGTGCATTCCCATAGCTGGGTGAAACAATTATATATAATGTCATAATATTTACAGATATCTCCTGTCGGTACTGCTTCCCTAGAGAACCCTGATTAACATACCCCCCCCAGCTCATTATAAAAGAAATATGATGTTCTATATTTTTTTCTGAGAGGTAAATACAAATCACAGGGCACCTGAGGTTCCCTGTACCTGCCTCTATCGGACAGGCTGCTCTGGGCTGCAAGTGCTGGAGGCCCAGACAGCAGCGCTCAACCAATAGTTCACCCACTCAAAGACCAGGGAGTCTGGAGGCAGCACTTCTGGGGGGCATGCTTGGGCGTGATGCCAGGATCTTTCTGCCTTTCCATTTGGCCACCTGTGGCTGGTAGGTGAAGTACTGCCACAGCCCTTCCCATCACACCCTCCCTTGAGGAAGGGCCCAAGAAGAGGCAAGAGGTAGAGGGCAGAAAGGGCCTGTCTTAGCTTCCCAGGGCCGCTGTAACCAACTGCCACAAACCGGTGGCTTGAAACAACAGACATGTATCCTATCCCAGTTCTGGAGGCTGGGAGTCCCAAATCTAGGCGTGGACAGGGCTGCACTCCCTCTGCAGCCTGCCTCTGTCCTGGCTTCTGGCAGTGCCAGCCATCCTTGGCGCTCCTTGGCCATGGCACAGCTCCGTCTCTGCTCCGTCGTCTCTCTGCCTCTTCTCGCCTTCTTATAAGGACACCAGGCGTTTGGGTTAAGGACCTCCCCTCTTCCAGTGTGACCTCACTTTAACTTAACCAATTTCCAAGTAAGGCCACATTCTGAGGGACGGGGTGAGAACTTCAACAACTTCTTTTGGGAGACACAATTGATCCCACAGCAGGGCCCTTTTCCTCTCTCAAGGTTTCAAGGAGCACCATCTCACAACTTCCCTCTCCTTCTCATGGGTCAGAGCCATGTCACATGCCCCCTTGATGGCTGTCCCTGGCACGAGGGCATGTGATCAGGATATATCTCCCTTCTCCACCTCTGGGCACATTGACACTCAAACTATGTGGGAGCCTGTTGGGAAGGAAGATGGGGCCATATCTCGTTTCTGGGGGTCTTGGGTTGTGCTGAGGCATTGGTGGGTGGGGGGGGGCATGTGGCTTGGCATAACCCATCTACACTGGCAGCTGACACAGTGTGCCCACAGGCAAATTGCTTAACCTCTCTGTGCCTCAGTTTCCTCATCCATAAAATGAATGGATGGTTGTTGTAAGCATGAAATGAATTAAAATATGTCAGATTACGGGAAGCGGCTGTGGCTCAATCAGTAGGGCTCCCGTTTACCATATGGGAGGCCCCCGGTTCGGTTCCCGGGGCCTCCTGGTGAAGGCAAGCCCGCCCGCACGGTGTGGTTAGCTGACCCAGCGAGCACAAGCAGCAAGGGGGGGATGAATAAATAAAAAATAAAATCTAAAAAAAAAAAAAATATGTCAGATTGGAAGAATTGAAAACATGATCAAACAAAAACCTGCACACCAATGTTCTTAGCAGAAAGGTGGGAAGGTGGAAACAACCCAAATGTCCATCAACAGATGAATGGAGAAACAACATGTGGCAATACCCATACAATGGAAAATGACTCGGCCATAGAAAGGAATGAAGCTCTGACGCATGCTACAACGTGGAAGAAACTCACAAACATGCTAAGCGAAGAAGCCATTCACAAAAGGACCGCTTAGCGCTATATATTTATATGAAATATACAGCAGAGACACATCCAGAGCGACAGAAAGATTAGTGACTGCCAGGGCTGGGAGGGGGAATACCTGCTTAATGGGAATGGGGTCTTCTTTTGAGGTGATGGTTACACTGCATTGTGAATGCATTGAATGCCACTCACTGACTCATACACCTTAAAATGGTGAATTTTATATTATATGTATTTTGCACAATAAACAAAAGTAAGGCACTCAGAACAGTGCCTGGCATGCATTAAACACCATGTCCTTTAGTCTCTCTTCTGCATGAACACATTTTAAACTGGCTCCAAATTCCCACTCTATGATCCTTTCACCGAGGCTGCTTCCTCACCCTACAACCCCCCTCTGGGCACCCAGGACCCAGGGTGTGCTGGGAGGCCACCGCTTGCCTTGCTGCCTAGACACCCCAGGCAGCCCCCTGCCCCACCCGCCTAGGAGGTCTCCCCATCAATTGGGTCTCTACGTGGAGAATGGACTCAGGTCCCTTCTGTTCTCAGTTTTCACAGGCTTATCAGGGCTTCTGCCCACCCTCAGCTCCTTTCAATTATTCATCCCTTTAACCAATATCTGCTAGACATTTCCCTGCACTAAGCTCTGTTCTTGCCACCAGCTATTTAGCAAAGAAGACAGGAGCTGACTATCAGTACAGAAGTCTCTCTCTCATATGTATGATGCCAGGCAGATGCTATGAAGAAAAATAAAGTGGGAAAGGGGGCAGAGTGATATCGACTTCTTAAGGTTCTGGCTCCCCGGACAGGTGGACTGCAGGGGGCCCATCCTTGCAGGGGGAAGCCAGCTTCTGGTCCACCTTCCCTCCATCACTGTTCCATACAGCCAGGTCTGCAAGTAAGTGCACCCTTCCTGATCTCCTGTGTAAGCCAGCGCGACTTCTGCCTTGAGAGGCTCCTCTTCCCCACTATTTACCCGGTGGGGAAACGCGATCTGAGTCAGTTCTGTGTTCCTTGGTGATAATGCGTGTGACAATTTCAGCTAAAAGTGTATTTGCATTGGAATCCGAAGAGGGTCCCCGTCTTTCCAGAGAACATCTAATCTGGTGGTTCACGACCGGCGCCGCCGCCCGCGTGTGGGCCGTGCCAGGGCCACGGGGGTCGGCCAGGCCGCTGCGGGCTGGGGGAGGCGGGCGCATCTCTCCGACTGGTCCCGGGCCCCTGCGCCCTGGCGCGCCACCCGGGCGCGCGGCCTCCTTTCTGCCGCGGCGACCAGGCCCGCAGTGCCAGCGACGGCCACGAGATGTCAGTGTTGCTCTTCGTCTGTAGCCCGCCCCGCGCGTGGGCAGAGCCGCGGCGGCGTGGGGGCGGGGAAGGGCCGGAAGGGACCCGCGCAGGCCGCAGCCGCCTGGGGGTGGGGGTGGCGGCGCCTGGGGCAGCCTGGCGCGGAGGAGAGAGCCCTGCGCGGGGGGCCGAGCCTGGCTCCTGGCCGAATCGGCCTCTCCCCACGTGCGGCCTCAGTTTCCCCCCATGTCCGCTGGGGGAGAGTTTGGGCCGTGTACTCCGTATGCCCCTGGCCGGGGCTGCGAGGAAGGCTTTGCCCAGCCCGGGTCCGCTGAAGGCACGGCAGCCAGTCCTTCCCGACTTCCCAGACGCCTTCGGGTCCAGGAAGGCGTTTCTTGCTCAAAATGCTGCCTGAGACACCCATTAGCAGCATAGGCCCTGGGGCCTGGCTAAGACAGAAAACCTCACCCCAACCCTGGACAGGCTGGGGCAGGGCCCGATTCCCACCCTGCAGCCTGTGAACTCCAGAGCGGCACTGACAGCCGGGGCGCGCCAGAGCCACCCTCAGAACCTGCTCTTGGGCCTCGGCTTGGCCATTTGAGCACCCTGCGGTGTTGGGGACTGGGACGGAGAGCTGTGCAGGCCACCGCCACCCCGGCGACGCCAGGACTTGGAGCGCTGTGGGGCAGGGCTAGAGTAGGGCGAGGGGGCTGGGGGGCTGTTCTACATGGGGGTGGGATGTCTGGGGAGGTGACGTTTGAGCTGAGCTCTGAAGGGAGGAGCCAGCCAGGGTTGGACTCAGGAATGGTGTCCCAGGGAGAGGAGAGGCAAGAGCCAAGTAGCGGGGTGGGCTGGAGTGTAGTGCAGAGGAAGCAAGGGTAGGAGATGAGGTTGCAGAGTGGGCAGGGGTGGGGTGGGGGAGGGGCAGTCACTGTCTTCCTTCACACTTGTTCGACTTGGGGACACTGCCAGCTGCTGTTTTTGTCCCTTTCCTTTGTTACTTTCTGGACCAACCAAGCATAGAATGACCACTTACCCTTGACAGAAAATGGCTTCCTCCCCTGGGTCCCAGCTCCCTGGCCCCCACTGACCTGCTCCCTGGTCACTCGGGTGCCGGTTTGGGCACAGACCCCCAGATGCACCCCGGCTGTGTGGCCCCTGATCCGCTGTGCACCCCGGCTGTGTGGCCCTGATCCGCTGTGCACCCTTTTTCTCCCTGGTGAGATAGGCTCTGGACTCCATTCATTTTCTGTCTACACATCACCCTGCACAGGCCTGGCACACAGTAGGTGTTCAGCTCAAAACACTTATGGCTGCTGGGCAGGGAGGGGACAGGTGGGCACCTTGCCATGAGGCCCTCCAGTCCCTTTGGCTAGCCTGCCCCGTGGCTCTCCTCGCTCTGCCAGCTTGCGCAGGGGACTTGGCCAGGGATGGGCCCCTTGAAAAGGTGCCTGTTAGCTACAGCGGGAAAATCCCTTTCTGGCTTGTAATTAACCTGGACCAGAGACTCGCCACCTGCCCCAGCTCTTTCTTCCCTCTTTTATCTAAGCAGAGCTGTGCGCTGCCTCTGCTAATGAGCTCGTGTACCAATGAAGCAGGTGCCAGTCCCCTCCCCTCCCCCTCCAGCTCCCTTTGCCGGGAGGGGGGAGGACTGTTCTGTGAGCTCTGGACCGGTGGAGGGAAATCAGACACACGACCACGAAGGCCATGCTGACGAGAAGGCTAATGGCGAGACCCGATACCGCTAATGAGCCCTTCCTTTATAGGGCAGGGGTTTCAGGGGCGTCTTCCAGGACAAGCGCCGCGGCGCCCATTCCTCTAGATGGGGAGGCTGAGGCTCGGGGAGGTGAAGTGCGGTGGCCGGGCTGCCCAGCTAGGAGGGGCAGAGCTGGGATTCCCAGCCAGGCCTGGGGGACTCCAGCGCCTTCCCAAACCTGTCTTTCTATTCCCCCACACTGCCTTATTGACCATCTCCGGAGTATGACCTACTTTTTCTTGGGAAACCGAGACCACCCTGGAGGCAGGCAGCGGGATGAGGGGGTTTGGGGTGGAGCAAGGACACGGTTCCTCCAGCTGGAGAGGGGGGACTTGCAGGCATTTGAGGGCTGGGGGAGGTGCCCCCACGTGCGCCCAGCAATGACTCACTCATTCTGTGCCGCCCCCGTTGCCCGGGTGGGGGTGGAAGCGCCCAGGAGCATAAATGGCTTCTGCCTAACGGGCCGGGGTGTCACTCCTGTGATCTAAGCGACGCCCCCGCGCGGCCGCCCTGTGACCCTGCGTGGGGCTCCCGCCCCTGGAGCCGCTGCGGGGCCTTCCTTTCCAAGAGCGAGAACCCCTGGCCTGCTCGGGAGAAACGGGAAGGTTCGCCCTTTTCCCAGGAACAGCCATCCCCGGTAAATGAGGGCCCCCGAGGGCGTCCCCACCCTCCCACTGAGGCCGCCTTCGAGGCCTGCGATCCCCAAGATAACCGGACGGTTACCTCGCCTCTACCTGAGGCTCCCTCAACGGCTCTGGGGAACCCCGCAGTAGTCCCCCAGACTCCCCCGCCCGTGTCTCGCCTTCGCGCCGGGGTCTGCTTGCGTTGGACCCTGCGTCTCGCCCCCACAGACATGCCTAAGACGCCTGGGAGGTGTTTCGGGGTCTCTGACCTCGCCCAGCCCGCGTACCCCGGCCCGGGCGGTCCTAGTGCTGTGTAGACCTCCTCTCGTAACCCCGGATCCGGAGACCACCCCTGTCATCCCTTCCTGTGGCGCTCCCAAGCTGTGCCAAATTTATCCTGGGACTTCTTGTTTGCGCTCAGTCCCGCAGGCCCTGACCCCGCGGACCCATCCCGGTCCAAGGCGTCGCACATCTCCCCCACCCCGCGACCTTGGGAAGCCCCACCACTACGCCGCTCAGACGCCCGGATCCGTCTGGAGACCCAGCCCTCCGCCCCGCACTCTGCCCGGCAGGTCACAACTCCGGCGGTCCCTGTTCCCGCAAACGCCCCGGTCCACCCTCCACCCGCGCGGGCCTCCCCAGCCTCCGCGGCCTGGCGCCCTCCCCCGGGGACGCCGGGGAGTGGCACGTCCCGCCGCCTATCGGCAGGGCGGCCGCGGGTGCCGGGTCTCGGCGGCGGCGGGCCCCTCCCCCGGCCCCTCCCTCCTCCCGCCCCGTCCCTCCTCCCGGGCTCGCTCGCTCGCTCACTCTCGCAGGCTGGAGGGCGGCCGGCAGCTGGCGCGGGCAGAGGCGGCGGCGGCGCGACTGGGATGGGAAGCGCGCTTTGGCGCAGGAGCCGCGGTGGCGGCGGGGGCCGCGCAACTCGGGCCAAGTGCGGGGCAGCCGGCGACGGCGCGGGACGCTGAGCCCTTCGCGGCCCGCGCGCCCCAGCCGCGCACAGCCGAGCCCAGGAGAGCGCGCAGGGGTGCAGCCGAGGAAGCGCCGCCAGCGCCGGGCGCCTGCGTCTCGGGAGGAGCGGCGCGCCGGGAGCAAGCCATGCCCCGCGCTCGGGCGTAGCCTCCGGGGGCTGCTCCCGGGAGCCGCGGGCCGGGTCGGGCGCGCGAGAGGAGCAGCCCCGCGCCGCGCCCAACGCGCGCCCAGGACCATGCCGCCCCCGGGCCGGGCGCCGCCGCTCGGGCTCCTGCTGGCGCTGACTGCGCTCCGGTGCCCAGGTAATGCGTCCCCGGACCCTATCCCCGACCCCGGGCGTCACACACAAAGTTGGCTCCCGCACGGGGCGGCCACCTCCTTCTCAAGTCCCCGGCAGCTTGCATCTCTAGAAATCCAGGTGCCCTGGCACGTCCCCCTTTGCCCAGCGCGAGCACCCACCTGCCCGCTTTCCCCCTAAACGTGCCACCCACCCACTCCCTGCGGATTCTTTCGGGCGCACGGGGGCAACCGATGGGATGCGCTCAGCATCTCCAGGCAGGTGGAGGCGCGCCTCCGGGAATCTCGGCTCCCACCCTTTGGGGCAGCATCCCCCCAAAGTCCTGGTTCCTGCGGGGTTTTGCTGTTGGAGGACGTTGGTGGAGCCCTTGAACGGGCCACCTGCTCTCCGCGGACGCGTGGTCGTGCGCTCCCAGGACACCGGCGGGGCCCCAGCCCCGAGGTCATCTGCGCTGGCGCTGTCTGGTTTGTCCGCAGCTCCTCCCCACTCCGTGCGGCGCCCCTTTGATTTTACATCCCCACCAAAGGTAGCCTCCCCCAAAGGTGGCCTCCCTCAAATGGCCTCCCCCCTGGAGAAAAAGCAGCCGGTTAATCGCCTCCTGGAAACACTGACTGCCCAGAGCCCTGATGCGCAAGGCAGGCGGGAGAGGGTAGTGGCCAGGCAGCCCTGCGCGTCAGGGCTGCCCTGAACGTCGCGATGCCCAGAGCCATTGCCTGGGTACCAGGGAGCCCGGCTCCCTGCTGACACCAGGTGAGTGGGGAAGGCAAAACAGGTATTTTCCATGTCCTCTCGAGTTTGGAGTGCGTTCTACTGCCTTGATATGGCTACATGTTGGCTTTAGTGGAAGCTGTTCTTAAAATGCCAGTCCCCCCCCCCCCAAGCAGAGGAGAAAATCCTACAGGCTCAGATGAGCTGCCAACAGTCACGAGCATCGTTCATGTGCATTTGGAGAGTGCAGTTCCCCAAAGCTTTGAAAATCAGGACCCATGATTTGGGAGCAGGTAGCTTTTGCTTTAGAAATTTTCTTCCCATTTCCTCAACAAACCACAAAGACACGCAGATTGCAGTAGGAAAAAAAAACAACTTTAACTTTTTAGCTTTAGCTGTCTTGATCAGGTTGCAGTTAGCAACAAACCTTGTGTATCAACACGATGTGTGATGTCTTTGAATGGAAAAAGTAATTGTTTCCTTCTTTGCGATCCCCTTAAGTGACCCAAAATATTAATAAAAGCTTCGGCCCAGAGAAAAGCTGCTATCAGAGCTATCCATCGGCCCGCGACGCGGTTCAGCCTGGCAGAAGCGGCGGCGTCAGGCTTACCGTGGCTGGCGCTTAGTCTGCTTGGCTAACAAGCAGCTGTGATCGCTGAATTGCTTTCGGCATTTCTCTGCGGTACTGAAGAGGGGCTGCTGCTGGGTCGAGACTGTTTCCTCTTAGCTGCAGCCCTGGGACCTCCTTCGGAAAGTGCACAGTCCTTTGGACTTGAAAATTGCAGTTTTTGTCTCATTTTGTCTCTCTGTGGGGGTCAGCGCTTGCCTGGATATGCTCATAAGTGAATATCGGCCATCTCTAGGAGAAGCTGCCTGCCTAATGCTTTGTAAGGGAACATGGTGACACCCCCCCCCCCCCCCCGCCGAAGCCCCCTGCCAGCCATGAGGAGCCTGTGCTGGCTCGGGGCGGCCCTGGTCCTGGGCAGGAAGGCGAGCCAGCCCCGAAACCTGCTGCTAGCCGGCTCCTCGCCTCCATGCCCGGATGCTCCCGGAGGGTCTCAGCAAGGCACCGCGTCATGACAAATGTCCCTAAGGCAGGACACCCCCCCACCGCCATCACTGGGTCCTTAGATGCACATGTAAGTCCTTCTCCCGTCCCCACCAGGGACATACAGACGACAGTTTGATAACTCTATATTTAGCTCCAGTTAGGAGAGCTGGGGAAAAAACAAGTCTGAATTTCCTGAAAGATACTTAGCTGCCTACACTTGGATGAAAGCTTCAGTGGAATTAACCAGGGCTTCCTTTGGAGCTGCTTGGGTTTTCTGGAAATTTTCTGGCATTATTATTTACTGAGCACATTTGGCTGGAGGGGACCAGAGTTGAGGCCCTGGGAGAGAGACTGGGAGAGTCCCGAGGCAGAGACGCGTTGCCGCTCTCCCACCACGGGTGGGCTGTCTTCTGTGCCCCCCCCCGCGTGGGTAGCTGCGTGGTAAAGAGCCACACTTAGTAAGAGTCAGCACAAATCCCCCAGCTCGGCGGCCGGGGGCCCCATTGTTCAGGCCACTTTTGTGCACACTGTGGCTTTGCAAATTAGCGGCGCAGTTACGGTTCCTGCTGGGGAAATGGACGCGCCTCGCTTCTTTGACCCATTATGCTCCTCTGTTAAAGCGGGGTGGGAGGAGCACGCCTGACAGCCTGCGGGTCGGGGGGCTTTGGTTCTCCAGGGGGAAGGGCTCTGAGCCCTCCTGCTTGCTTGCTTTCTCACCACAATAGTTTGTTTTTGGGGGTTGCCTGTGTGTGGCGCTGCCCTTCAGAGATGTGGCGCTGGGAAGGGGCAGGGAGTGGTATGCAGAGCCCCCCCCACCCCACAGTGATTTAATGGCGGTACAGTGGAGGTTCCCAGCGTAAATCATTTCATTTCCCCCGTCGGAGGCAGGGAACTGCTGAGGCGTGGGGGCTTCTGGAGCCGCGAGCCAGCCAGGCTCTGAGGCAGCAAGGGGCCGAGGGAGGAAAAGCGGCCCCTGGTTTGTCGGCTGGAGTCTGGGAGGGTGGTCTCTGGGCCAGTGAAACTGTTCCAGGGGCCTGGTTCCCCGGGGAGGGAGCCCCCAGCCCCGTTCTCTGTGGCTGGGGGGCTCCTTTCTTCTGTCCTGGGTTTGAGTGTGCATGGGTCCCGAGGCGGGGGGCAGGGGAGGCGGTACCCTGGTATGGAGGCACTGTCGTGGGGGAAGTGCAGATGGCGATCCTTCCTCCGTGTCTTAGAGTCTCCTCCCGCAGCAACCTTGGCAGGGGGACGGAGGCGCCTCAGGCCCGACTCGCTCAGGGTCACGCGGTTAATTGGCATCAGGTCTGGGCTCCCGCGTCCTGGCCCTTGAACTCCTTCTCCAGGACTTGCCACCCTACGCAGAGGAGCTTCTCTGGTGGAGTTCTGGTTGGTCCTTTAGGGAGTCCAAGGTCAGGAGAATGACAGCCGTCTGGTGTGGCCAGATTTGCACATGTCATCTCAGAAGGAGGAAGCCATCACCATGATGGTGAAGATGATGGCTTGATGCTGGATGCAGGCGCCTCCAAGTCACTTGCTTGCTGCGGATCCCCCTTCTGCTCATTCGCAGTTGACAGGTGAGGCTGTGGAGGCCCAGAGATGTCAAGTAAGTTGCCTGAGGTCACACAGAATCCAGATTCCAAGCCAGGCCCTGGTCAGGACCTTACTCTCAGCTTTGTACAGCCAAATTCGCACAGAATGGTGTCGACGGGCTGCTAATGAGCGGGACTTAAATGCAAGGTAAAGGGCATCTGGTGGGCTTCTGCAGTGCATGGACCCTTGTTCAGGGCTTTCTCTTCCTTTCTGCTCTCTTTCTCTCAGCAAGAAATCTATGAATATGAACTGGGGTTTTTTGAGCAGAGGTAACCAAACAGATGGGAGAAAGCTCTGCAGGCAAGTAGGATCCCTGTAGGATCTGCACCCTCGAGGGATTCGGTGGTTATGTTAAAGACTTTTTCCTCCTTTTCCTTTGGTCTCCTATCCTGGTCCTACACCCTCGCCAACCTCAGAATGTAGAATATCCCAGCAACTAGCCCGTGCCTGGAGCTCCCTGTGTTCTCAGCCCTTGGCAGATTTTATCTCATCAAGTCTTCAGCAGCCCTAATGGCGTAGGGACTAGTATTTGCCCCATTTTACAGATGAGGAAACTGAGGCCCAGAGAGGCAATGGGACTTGCACAAGCTCACGCAGCCACGGAGGGATGGAGCACGGCAGTAAAGCCATGGCATGTCTTGTCTCTGAGATCATGCACTTGGCAGCTGCATTCCCTCCATCTGTGGCACTGAATTTTGTGGGCCACTTATTGGATTCCAAGAATGATTTGGGCCGGCAGCGTTCAGGGACGTATGTCAAGTTGAGAGCTGAGTTGGTCTTTTGGGAGAAACCTGTTTCTGTCCCTTCTAAAGTAACCCTCCTCGGACAAGAGCCCTGAGCTGCTTTGGCCGGGAGGGGCTGGGCATTTGGGGAAGTCGAGTGCACGTGGAAGGCCAGTAGGGCGGCTGTGGTCTTGGGGTCATTTCTGGCCTGCAGGCTTCCCTTGTTAGTTGTTGACATTTAAAATTAGGGGATGTCAGTATCACAATCCAGGTTTCTGTCTTCTCTCAAGAAATTGGGAGGTCTGGCAGCTCTGGACCTTGCTGAGACTCAGTTTCCCCATCTGAAAAATGACCCTGGAGTCGTCCCGCTGCTGATCTCATCACAAGGTTGGGCAACTCCAGGGAGAAAGAGGTTTGTAGACAACCGTAGTCAAAGCTGCGAAGAGAAGGATAAGGAACCCTCAGCCGGCTACCACATGGGCTCTCGTCTCAAGATTTCTCTGGATTCTGGGGGTAGAGTGTGTCCCCAGATGGGGGCGTCGAGGCTCAGAGGAACCCAGGCTCCTGCTCACGACAGTATCACCCATGAGTGGAGGATGGGGGTATGTGCTTCCCCAGAACGCCAGACCCTGTCTCCCCTGCCCCAGTGGAGCCAACTGGTCATGGAGTTTTACCTCGGTTTCCCCACCAGTGGACTGTGATCTCAGGGGCTTGCGTCCTAGGGCAGTTTGGGTGGCGATAGGGAGACGAACAAGAAGCCAGCAAATAAACAGGAAAATTCCAGGTAGTAATTTGTGCTCCTTGTATTCAGAAGGAGGTGATGTGATAGGCAGTCCAGGAAGACTTCTTAGAGGAGGTGACATTATCTGAGACCAAAATGCTAACGTGGAAAGGGGTGTTCCAGGCAGAAGGAGTGCCACGCAAGGTCCTTTGCACAGCACCTGCACACAGCAAATGCTCAGGAAGTGCTAACTCATTCATTCATTCATTCATTCTTTCGATAGACATGCATTAATCAGTGTTAGGAGCCGAGGCTTCAGCAGGCGATGAAGGAGACAACCCCCCTACCCTCAAGGAGCTGTCATTGTGGTGGAGCAGGATAACCATAAACCAGGGGACCAGGAGCACGACATTTACTGGCTGCTGGAGGTAAGCGCCATGGAGAAACAGCAGGGCGGCTCATTGTCTTTTTAAAGTCTCCTTCCTAGCCTGATTCCGCCTCTTTCCAAAGCCCACTCCCTGCAGGGGGTAGGAGAGACAGAAAGAAGCCCAGGCTCTTTGGAGCTGAATTCCTGCCCCCTCTCTCCCTCAGCCCGCCTGGTTCCGCAGCCTGGGCGCTGCAGACTCCCTTCCCTGACACCTCACTCCTTAACTGATCAGTACCTTCTCCTTATACTTCAGCCCCAAAATAGTTACATAAAAAAACCGATAGAGTCCAGTCCGATTTGCTGTACTTGATCACTGAGGGCGAGAGCGTGCCCGGGACGACGGCGGGTGCCGCTGAGCCTGGCGTCCTGCTGCGTTGCCCTGAATTAGCCGGCTGGGGGGCCCTGGACTCCGGCGTCTAGGCAGGGTGACTCAGTAAACGCGTCTCGGATGTCCGCTTTGTCTTGGGAATGTCTCCCACCGGCTTCAGAGCAAATGGACACAGGAAGACGCTGCTGTGAGCGCGGCCGGCGCTCCCGGGGCCGGGGCCCTGGGCCTACGGAAGGGTCCTGGCTGTGTTTTCGGGACTCCAGAGTGGCAGACTGGCTCTTCCTGGTCTCTCGGCTCCCGAATGAATCTGTCGCTCTCTTTGTCTGCCTGGTCGCCCGGTGGTGTGTTCTCTCGATGTATTTATATCCGCTGCATGGTATTTTTCCCTTCTGCAGTTGTGCCATCTGCCGCTGCAGGCTCAGGCTCTCCTGGGCGGGCGGTGGGGCCAGGCCAGCGGGGGTGGGGCGCAGTGGGGGACGCGGCCTGCTGACCCACACCAAGTGGGTGGGTGGGGGAGCGGCTGGGGGGGGGAAGGTGTGGGTGGAAAATGCTGCTGTTGCCAGAAAAGTTGTTTCCAGGGTGGCAGTGTTCCTGGAATTGGTCTTCCTTGAAACTGCACCCAAACCCCCATCACCCCTTCGTGCCTGCCTTTATTCCTTCAGACACATTTTATTGCACACCTGGGCAGTGACAGACACTGTTCTTGGGGCTGGGGTTAAGATCCCTGTCCTCCTGGAGGTGGCGTTTAGGTGAGCAAAATAGCTAACATACTCTGTTGATTGGTAGTAAGTGCTGTGGAGGAAAATGAAGCAGGGGAACCAGAGAGAATGCTGGGGAGGGATGGTTTGCAATTTTAAATGGCAGGGTCAGGAAGGTGACATTGAAGTAAAAACGTAAAGAGGTGAGGGAGTGAGCCAGGCGGCTCTCTTGGGAAAGTGTTGCAAGCAGAAGGACTGGCCTGTGCAAAGGTCCTGAGGTGAGTGTGTGTGCCTGGCAGGTCCTGCTGAGCTACTGAGCAGGAGCCATAGGATGTGACAGGACCGATCCTGGTGGGAACTTTGGCTTTAACTCTGAGTGAGATGGGAGCCGTTGGCCGAGCAGAGGAGGGACATGCTTTGACCCATAGGAACAGACACGGAAGAACTGTGGAGCCCTGCAGCAGTCCAGGTGGGCTGTGCTGGTGCTGGCCCGGTCCAGCGTGCTAACTGTAGAGGAGGTGAGAGCAGAGTCTACCTGTGACACCAGGTCTGCGACATTTTGTTTCCAGTGCTGAGATCTTGGGTGCGTTCATGGAGATGATGTGCCAGCTGCAGGGTGGGAAATGGTTAGATTCAGATGTGTCTTGAAGGTTGAGCCACAGAAGTTGTTGGCATATTGGATTCATTCACTAAGCTTGGAATCGGGGCCAAATCAATGTTTGTTAGTGATGAAATTAATAAGTCTGGGAGTTGGGCTTCTTGCTTTTTACATGGTCTTCCCAGCCTGAGAGAGAAGGTCAGGAGATGGTTTGAGTTTCTGCACTGCTCCTGGAAGATGGAGGTAAAGACACATCATTTCAGAGATAACATTAAAAGGGTTGAATGCAATGAGAGATGCAAAATGCTTTGCACATCCTAAGTGCCCAACAAATGGTGGCAGTTATTGATCATGTCGTTATGACAAGCGAGAAAACGGAGGCTCAGGCAGCTCAGCTGGTAAGGTGTAGGGGTGGGCTTTGAATCCTGCTCTATCAGACCCACTTTGGGGCTCTTTTTTCTGCTGGACCCACTGCTATAAAAAGAAAAAACATCTTCCTCTATTCATGATGTGATTATTCTGACAGTTTATTATTAGTTTTTCAGCACAGGTGTACCTGCTTTATTTAGTAGATGTGTAGGTAAAAAGTTAGGTGTCAATCAAATTCTATTTCCGCCATCAACTTCCATGACTTTTTTTAAAAATTAGGAACTTGTAGATTTACAGAAAAATCGTGCATAAAATACAGATTCCCATATACCACCCTATTATTAACACCTTGCATTAGTGTGGTACATTTGTTATAATTCATAAAAGGACACTTTTAATTATAATTGTACCATTAACTAGAGTCCATTGTTTACAACAGGGCTCACTGTGCTGTACAGTCCTGTGTTTATTTTTTAAATTTTTATTCTAATAGAATATATATATACAACCTAAAATTTCTCCCTTTGGCTGCATTCAAATCGATAATTCTGTTAAATTCCATCTGGCCCTACATTGTCCTGGGCTTCTGACATGTTGCCTTCTATTTCTGCACCCCTTAAACTAGGGGTTGGCAAACTGTGCCCCACAGTTTGTTTTGTAAATAAGTCTGGCCCTCTGCCTGTTTTTGTAAATGAGGTTTTATCAGGACATAATCATGCCTGTTTGTTGACGTCTTGCTACTTTTGCACAACAATGGCAGGGCTGAGTAGCTGTGAAAGGGATCCTATGGCCTCCAAAGCCTGAACTGATGCTTTCTGGCCCTTTCCCAGAAAAAATTTGCTTTAAATGGCCAAGCAGAGAATATTCTATAAATGTATGTTTACAGCGCTTTGACTGTGGTTTGAAGAACAAGTACCTCTTTTTAATGTTAAAAAAAATTATCCAGCTTGTCTGAATGAAAAGAACTGTGAGTTTGGTATCTTATAGTTAAAAAAAAAAAGAACATATTGATCAAAAGTTGCCATTAGTTCAGTAATGCTTTTGTTTACACGTGTGTTTTGGTTGCTTTGTTTGAAATGATGAAATACTGGGAATGTCACGCGCCAATATCTATTAAAAAGCACCTGGCCTTTGACCCAGCAGTCCAAATCGAGGAGATCGACATTCTTGAGAAGTAAAAACACCACTGCCTAAGGTTAGATGTTTAGGGGTATTTTTAGCAGCACCTTTCATGGCAGCAAAAAAGGGAAACAACCTGAATATCCATCAGTAAGAGCGTGCTTGGCTAAATGGTGCTATTTCCATGCTGTGGACTATCACACAGCAGTTAAGCGTGGCGGGGGTGGGCCTACGTCCACTGCCCTGGACCGGCGGCCACGACCTGTTGTCAGGTGGGAAAGGCAAGTTGGGGGGTAACTTCTTTCGTGCAATGCCATTTTTAGGAAAACAACCAACCCCGAAGCCCTGTGTGTATATGATAGCTAATATTCATGCAGTGCTCACTGTATGCTAGTCACAGCCCTGAGCACTTTTCATGAATCAATCTGTTTAATACGTACAGCCTGGGAGGTCGGTGGGTATGATTATTATACCCATTTTAGGGAGGAGGACATTGAGGCACAGAGAGATTAAACAAGGTTATGCAACTAACCAGTGGTAGAGCTGGGATTTTAACCCAGGCGGCCAGGCAGTTTGGTTCTTCACCACCACTGGATGCTGCCCCTCGAATACACACACACACGCACACACGTGCACGCCTCCTATACATAATTTCATTACTATGGAGAAAGGAGACGCGGACTGACTCAATGAAGCTTCTGGGGCTGGTGGGAAAGGAGAGGTGGGAAAAAGGAGGAGACCTTAGGACATTTTAGCCACAATCATTCTGCCTTTTCGGTAGGGAGCTCAGCTCTTCTACTTAGGGTTGCTGGGTACCTGTTGGAGCTGGTGACAGTGCCTCAGTGGGCACCTTCTGAATTTGCTGCTTGCTTTGTTGGCTCTGGGGGTGTAGTATATGGAACCTGAGGCCCTGGGAGGGATGCTCCTTGGTGAGTCCCTGGGGGACAAGGAGGCCTGGATGTGGTATGGAGATCAGGTTCATCTGTGAGTGACAGAGTCCTACAATAGTGGTGGCTCTCCCAAGTAGAATTCTGGAGCTCTGTAGTCCAGGGTTGTATGCTGGCTCTGTGCCATGAAATCCTCACGGCTCCTTTCTACCATTTCAGGGCTGTGGTCTTTCTCTTCCTGGCCCTAGATGGCAGCTGTGGCTGCAGCCATCTCATCTCCATTCCAGGTACCAGGATGGGGGTATTGGACAAAAATGGGGCCACAGATGAGTCCTAGAAGCAGCCACATGATGCTTTCATTTGTAGTCCTTTGTTTATAACTTAGTCACATGGCCACATTTAGCTGCAGGAGAGTCTGGGAAATGCAGTCTTTATTTTGGGTTTAGAAGGAGAGAATGGTCTCGGAGGACGGCTGCTTGTGGTTCCTGGCACAGCTGGCAGTCTGCGGGGAACCCCTCAGCAGCAGTTACTTTGCTTTTGGCAGGAAGACCTGAGCTGCCAGGATCTTCCATGACCAGAGCTGTGTGTGTGGTATTTTGTTCCTTCCTAAGGCAGGGCCTGGCAAATGGCAGCTCTCCTGGTGCCGGGAGAGAAATGGAGTTGGCTGAATGCACCACAGCATCTCTGACACAGACACAGAAATGGCTAAAAACACGACAGAGAAGCCTGAAGTCCCTTTTGACCCATTTCATGGCCTTCCAGAAGGCGGTCACTGTTGTCGACTTGCCAGGTGTTTCTTCTGCCAGGAAACACGCAGTGCAGCGCTGCCTAAGTTTGCTTTCTTGCACTTGCCCCTTGCCTCCTCCCGTCGCCTGTGTGCTGCAGCTCTGCCTGGTCCTTTTGCCTTGCTGCGTAGCATTCTGTGGGCATGGCTGCTGCAAGGGGCTTCTGGTGCCCTCATAAGTGGGCGAGTCCCCAGACCTGGGGCGTTCAGAAAGGTTGGCAAGTGGCCCCCTGGGAGCACTGTGCAGGGATCAGCACCCAGTCAGGCTCTCCAGACCTTCGAGGGAAGCTGGGATGGCGGGTGAAAGAACTTACACCTGAGGAAGCAGAGTTCCTAGAGAGCCTGGTGCCTGGGGGAGCTGGGAGGCGGTGGGAGCAGAGGCGACGTGGGCCCTGCTCGTAGCACGCAGGCCTCTCGCCTACGGAACCAGAGGCCCCGAGCATGAGCCTCTCCACTCCAGCCACTACTCGGGATTCCGGGAGCATCAGTCTTGGAAAAGGGGTGCCCCCAGCCCCCCAGCCCCAGCCTCTGCAGCACTTCACACAAGCACATTTGCTGCTTCTGGCATAGGCGCTCTGGAAAGCACCATGAATTTATGAGGACATTTTTATTTCCTTGGGATATATTTTCTCCCTCCACCCACTGCCCCCCATGCCCGGCCCAGTTTAAGTGTTTTTCTCTTAAATCTATGGGCTGAGTTGTTAAGAGGGTCTGCGTATATCAGGAGGAAAAAGTGTTGGGGGAGGAGGTGCCGGCCTCGCGGTCTGCACCAGCTTCATTTACTCGAGCTCCGAAGCCGCCTCAGCTTCCTACTTGATCAATTTGCCTGTCATCCTGGATCGTTTCAGAGGCTGACTCAATTCTGCTTCTCTCTCACTGTAGCAGAGAGGGCAGCACGAGGGAGGAAGGTGCTGGGATTTTTCTCAGTCTCTCCCATCCTTCCAGGTTCCCTCACTCCTCTTATTCCTTGTCTTTCTTTGTGAACATTTTAAATAAGTGTTTGAGTGAAGGAATGAACTTCTCCAGCACTTAGAGTCACCTTTGCATCCCTTGCTTCTTCATTTTACGCTCTCCCAGCTGCTTTCCTCTTGCTTCCTGTTTCACAGACATCACTGTGGCTAAGGGCACAAACTCAGGCATCAGAATGCCTGGCTCGAGTCCCAGCCCCCCCACTGGTCAGGTGTGTGACCTTGGGCCAGTTACTTAACCTCTCTGTGCCAAAGCAGCCTCATCTGTGAAATGGTGAGATTAGTTGCTCCTGGCGCTTGGGATGCAGTGAGGATGAAGGGAGATATTGCGCCTGAAGAACTCAGTTCAGTGCCTGGTCTCTCACGGCTGTTAAACCTTGCTAGCAGCCACTTTAAGCCTCGTCTCCATCCTCCCCTTGGTCAGTGTTTAGTCAACACCTACCATGTGCTCCAGGTTTTACTCTCTCTTCTCCCACATTATTTCATATCCAAGTCCTGTCATATTAATAGGGTTGTCTGCTATTTTTGCCCTGATTTTCTTTCTGGGAATGCTTCTCCCTTGTGCTAAGGCCATGTGGTCTGGATATCGCTAGCCTTCTCCTCAGCCGCCCATCCGCCAGAGCCCAGCAGTTGGGTCAGGGCTGGGCACATGAGTTGGGACGTTTGCTGCAAACATCGGGAAAGAGACCCTCCTCTTCTGTGGCGCTTACTAAGCTGGTAGGATATGAGCCTGCCTAACAAATTGCCACAAGTATCACTACCTCAGAGATCTGGCGGGTCAGGAGTCAGGCACGGCTTAGTTGGGTCCTCTGGCTCAAGTTCTCTCGTGAGGCGGCAGTCCCGGCGTCGGCCAGGGCTGGGGTCTCATTTGAAAGTTTGGCTGGGGAAGGACATGCTTCTCATGCCACGTGGTGCTGGTAGGAGTCGGTTTTTGAGGGCTCCTTGCTGCGAGCACCTCCCCTCAGTGCCGGTTGCTTCCTCCACACAGGCACGCGAGAGAGTGGACCCCTTGGAGAGGAAGTCACACTCTTCTTGTAGCATCGTCACGGAAATGATACGCCTGTGATGCTGGGGTGTTTCTTTCAGCTAGAAGGACGTTACTCGGGGAGAGGATTACACAGGCTGTGAGTGACAGGAGGCAGGGGTCACTGGGGACTGTCCCAGAAGCTCCCCACCGTCCTGGAGCTGCCTGAGAGGGAAGCAACATGGCGGAAAACAAAGCTGAGGAATGGAGTGGGGGCAGGTTTCCTGGTGACCCTATTTGAGGAACCAAAATTAACTGCTTCTGATAGCAGCTTGAACTTCCCTGGGACATAAATAAATAAATCTTAAAAAAAAAAAAAAATTGTATACATCTTTTCCTTAAACCACTATGAGTTTGTTTTCTGTCACTTGCAACCTGAAGAGTCCTGCCGAAGCCCCGTGGAGGCTTCTCAGACTTTTGACTCTTTGAAGGCCTTTGGCGTTCTGTGTGCTTTAAGACTAGGCTAGAAACGAGCACGTCTTAGCCCCTAGACGGAGCGCAGTGAGGGCAAAGCTGCATGGACGTAGAAAGTTGTCAGAGTAGATGCCATCTGCCAGTAATTACTGATACGATGAAACATCTCCGTGTCCTGTCCCCCACCCCATCAGAAACGTTTCACAGATTTTCTCTCAGCCCCTGCTTATGGGTGGGAAACTGAATGTCAGACAAAAATATTGTTGATGCTACCCCTAGAGGCAGTGCAGAACTGCTCAGAAAAATCCCAGTGAAGACGCGAATTTCACAGCTTTGGGTGTGTCTTCTTAGCACAAGTTACAAGCCACAGAGGTAGCTTGGCCAATTCCCGTAACATTTAGACTTTAACTCATTACTACCTTGACAACCCTGCTGTATCCAAACTTTTACTTATACCAATATACGTATTTTTAGTAAAACAATTTTTTTTATTTTTTAAAGATTTATTTTCCTTTATTTATTCCCCCTCCCCTAGTTCTCTCGTCTGTCTGCTCATTGTTTACTCGCCTTCTCCAGGAGGCACCGGGAACTGAACCCGGGACCTCCCACATGGGAGGCGAGTGCCCACAGCCTGAACCCCATCCGCTCCCTGTGGGCTGGGGCATCCGCTGGCTTGTGGCATCTGCTCGTTTAGGCATCTGCTTGTTGTGGCGGGTGCAGCGTCTAGCTCGTTGCAGTGGGTGTGATGTCTGCTCATCTTCTTTAGGGGGCACCGGGACCTGAACCTGGGACCTCCGATGTGATAGGCAGGTACCCAACTGGCTGAGCCACTTCCACTTCCCGGTAATATAATTCTATTATTTCTTTCTAGGGTTAGTAGAATATTATTGCATATCCAGAACCTCGGGTTGCCTACCACACACACACACACACACACACACACACAGTCTTTCCCACAAACCACTTTTATTTCATAATCTGGAAAACTTTGTTAACGTTGAACAACCCCACAAACCACTTTTAAAATGCTTTTTACAAATGTGTGATATAAAGTATATTTTCTCCTGTTTCTTTGTAAAATTGGGGTATATCATACACTTGCATTTCTCGTGTCAGCAGATACAGGGTGTGTATCAGTCAGGGTGCAGTCAGGAGAGAGAAACCACAGTCATTTGAACAGGGCCCGTTGAACGTAAAGAATTCTTAACTGTAAGAGGGAATTGGAGTGGCCAGTAGGCCAGTAGGAAGTGCAGAGAACTCTGCGAATAACAGATCCAAGGAGCTGCCGCTACCCCGGGGCCGAGACTGAGCGGCCAGGTATGTGGACCTTCCTGGATTCACTAATTGCGATAATAATGATCGTTATTGCCATTGCCTTTTACCGAGGGCTCTGTGTGCCAGTAGCCGTGACCTGCGGCAGCCCTGTCCATGAGGAGGTGGGGCAGGGGCGGCGGGGGGCTTCTGCGGCGACTCTGCCCCTCCGCCTGCTGCCCCCAGCCTGGGACTGGAGAGCAGCTTCTCACCTGGCGGCGCCGGGCTCAGGTGGGCGGCTCGAGAGCCTGTGCAGCCATGTAGGGCCACCCCCACCCCATTTCATTTGCCGGGGGGGGGGGGGGGGGGCCAGCCTGTGATCAAGGGGGT
This sequence comes from Tolypeutes matacus, assembly GCA_026826555.1. Taxonomy (NCBI): domain Eukaryota; kingdom Metazoa; phylum Chordata; class Mammalia; order Cingulata; family Chlamyphoridae; genus Tolypeutes; species Tolypeutes matacus. The sequence continues at coordinate 3,595,622 of JAKSZT010054518.1, read as the reverse complement.
GGAGTGTTTGACCCCATCTCTTGTGCAGCTACTTTAAAGTCGTTACAAGTGCTTTGGAAAAAGATTGCTGCGGGCAGGCCCCTGGCAGCAGTGAATTACTGAGTGGCTGCCGGGGACCCAGGACCCCTGATGGATCTGGCCTAGGGAACTGAGGGGAGAAGGGGGTGGGGGGCAGAGCTTGGGAGAAGGGGGTGGGGGGCAAGAGCTTCCTGGCTCTCCATTCCATGAGATCCATGGGGAAGGGTGTGAGGGGTGGGGTGAGGGTGGGGCTGCCCCACCTCCCAGCTGGGCTTCCCCAGAGGCACCAGGCATCCTCAGGGCCCATTTTCCTGGTAATCTGGCCTCAGGGTGGGGGCCTATGAATTATGCTGCGGCCCCTCACCCTCAGTCTAGGCTCTGGCTCCAGGACAGTAGATTTGGGCCCTTGCCCTCGTCTGTTTCCTTCCTTCCTCCCTCCCTCCCTCCCTCCCTCCCTCCCTCCCTCCCTCCCTCCCTTCCTTCCATCCATCCTTCCTCTTTCTTTCTTTTTTTATTTTTTATTTTTATTTTTTAACTTTATTTTTTACATTTAATAATTGAAAACATAAGCAATTAAAAGCTACAAAGTAAACACAGATGAATAAATATATACATTTCTCAATTAAATGTAATGGATACATATAAATTTTTTTGCTGTTGTTTTTGTTTTTTTGTTTGTTTTTTTTGTTTTTTTTTGTGTGTGAATCAAACAATATATTACACAACATATTTGGTTCATAGTAATGCATTCATACAGTATTTGTCCTTTTGTGTCTGGCTTGCTTCACTCAACATAATGTCCTCCAGGTTCATCCCTGTTGTCATATGCTTTATGACTTCATTTCTTCTTACAGCTGCATAATATTCCATAGTGTGAATAGACCACAGTTTGTTTATCCATTCGTCTGTTGATGGACACCTGGGTTGTTTCCAACTTTTGGCAATGGTGAATAATGTGGCTATGAACATCAGTGTGCAGATGTATGTTCGTGTCACTGCTCTCAGTTCTTCTGGGTATATACCCAGTAGTGGTATTGCAGGGTCACGTGGCAAGTCTATATTCAACTTCTTTAGGAACTGCCAAACAGTCCTCCATAGTGGCTGTACCATCCTGCATTCCCACCAACAGTGAAGAAGTGTTCCTATCTCTCCACATCCTCTCCAACACTTGTAGTTCTCTGTCTTTTTAATAGTGGCCATTCTGATAGGTGTGAAATGATATCTCATTGTAGTTTTGATTTGCATTTCCCTAATCATGAGTGATGTTGAGCATTTCTTCATGTGTTTTTTTGCCATTTGTATTTCTTCTTCGGAGAAATGTCTATTCAAGTCTTTGGCCCATTTTTTAATTGGGTCATTTGTCTTTTTATTGTTGAGTTGTAACATCTCTTTATATATCCTGGATATTAAACCCTTATCAGATATGTGATTACCAAATATTTTTTCCCATTGAATTGGCTGCCTTTTCACCCTTCTGACAAATTCCTGTGGGGTGCAAAAGTGTTTAATTTTGAGGAGGTCCCATTTGTCTACTTTTTCTTTTGTTGCATGTGCTTTGGGTGTGAAGTCCAAGAAACCACCACCTACTACAAGGTCTTGAAGATGTTTCCCTACATTTTCTTCTAGTAGTTTTATGGTCCTGGCTTTTATATTTAGATCTTTGATCCATTTTGAGTTGATTGTTGTAGAGGGGGTGAGATAGGGGTCCTCTTTCATTCTTTTGGTTATAGATATCCAGTTCTCCCAACACCATTTGTTGAAGAGACTGTTTTTTCCCATCAGCGTGGGCTTAGTAGGTTTGTCAAAAACCAGTTGACTGTATAGGTGAGGGTTTATTTCTGGATTCTCAATTCTATTCCACTGATCGATATGTCTATCTTTATGCCAGTACCATGCTGTTTTACCACTGTAGCTTTGTAATATGTTTCAAGGTCAGGCAGTGAAATTCCTCCCACATTGTTCTTCTTTTTTAGAATACTTTTGGCTATTCGAGTGCACTTACCCTTCCAGATGAATTTGGTAATTGCCTTCTCTAATTCTGTAAAGTAAGCTGTTGGGATTTTGATTGGTATTGCATTGAATCTATAAATCAGTTTGGGCAAGATTGACATCTTCACGATATTTATTCTTCCAATCCATGAACATGGAAGGTCTTTCCATTTGTTTAGGTCTTTTTAAATTTCTTTTAGCATTGTTTTGTAGTTTTCTGCATATAGATCCTGTACTTCCTTGGTTAAATTAACTCCTAGGTATTTGAGTCTTTTTGTTGCTATTGAAAATGGCATTTTCTTCCTGATTTCCTCCTCAGATTGTTAAGTACTAGTGTACAAAAACATTACTGATTTTTGCGTGTTGACCTTATATCCTGCCACTTTGCTGAACTCGTTTATTAGTTCAAGTAGCTTTGTTGTGGATACTTCAGGATTTTCTAAATACAGGATCATGTCATCCGCAGACAGTGAGAGTTTTACTTCCTCTTTTCCTATTTGGACGCCTTTAATATTTTTGTCTTGTCTAATTGCCCTAGCTAGAACTTCTTGTACAATGTTGAATAACAATAGTGACAGTGGGCATCCTTGTCTTGTTCCTGATCTTAGGGGGAAAGCTTTCAACCTTTCCCCATTGAGTATGATGTTGGCTGTGGGTTTTTCATATATGCCTTTTATCATATTGAGGAATTTTCCTTTTATTCCTATCTTTTGAAGTATTTTTATCAAAAAAGGATGTTGGATTTTGTCGAATGCCTTTTCTGCATCTATTGAGATAATTATATGGTTTTTTTCCTTCAATTTGTTAATGTGGTGTATTACATTGATTGATTTTCTTATGTTGAACCAGCCTTGCATACCAGGAATAAATCCCACTTGGTCGTGATGTATAAGTCTTTTGATATGCTGTTGGATTCGATTTGCAAGTATTTTGTTGAGAATTTTTGCATCTATGTTCATGAGAGAGATTGGTCTGTAATTTTCTTTTCTTGTGGAATCTTTATCTGGCTTTGGTATTAGGGTGATGTTGGCTTCATAAAATGTGTTGGGTAATTTTCCTTCCTCTTCAATTTTTTGGAAGAGTTTAAACAGGATTGGTGTTAATTCTTTTAGAAATGCTTGGTAGAACTCACCTGTGAAGCCATCTGGTCCTGGACTTTTCTTTGCTGGGAGATTTTTGATGACGGATTCAATCTCCTTAATTGTGATTGGTTTGTTAAGTTGTATTTCTTGTTGTATTTCTTGTGTCAGTGTAGGTTGGTTATGAGTTTCTAGAAATTTGTCCATTTCATCCAGGTTGTCTAGTTTGTTGGCATAGAGTTTCTCATAATATCCTCTTATGATTCTTTTTATTTCTGTGAGGTCATTTGTAATTTCCCCCCTTTCATTTCTGATTGTATTTATTTGCATCTTCTCTCTTTTTTTCTTTGTTAGTCTAGGGAGGGGTTTGTCAATTTTATTGATCTTCTCAAAGAACCAGCTTTTGGTTTTGTTGATTTTCTCTATTGCTTTTCTGTTCTCATTTTCATTTATTTCCGCTCTAATCTTTATTATTTCTTTCCTTCTTTTTGCTTTGGGATTGGTTTGCTGTTCTTTCTCTAGTTTCTCAAGTTGTTCAGTTAAATCTTTGAGTTTAGCTCTTTCTTGTTTCTTAATATAGGCATTTAGGGCTATAAATTTCCCTCTCAAGACTGCCTTTGCTGTATCCCATAAGTTTTGATACGTTGTGTTCTCGTTTTCATTTGTCTCAATATATTTACTGATTTCACTTGCAATTTCTTTTTTGACCCACTGAATATTTAGGAGTGTGTTGTTCAGTCTCCACACATTTGCAAATTTCCTTTTTGCCTGTCTGTTATTGATTTCTAGTTTCATTCCATTATGATCTGAGAAGGTGCTTTGTATAATTTCAATCTTTTTATGTTTATTGAGAGCTGTATTATGACCTAACATGTGGTCTATCCTGGAGAAAGATCCATGGACACTTGAGAAGAATGTATAACCCGCTGAGTTTGGATACAGTGTTCTGTATATGTCTGTTAGGTTTAATTTGTTTATCATATTGTTCAAGTTCTCTGTTTCCTTGTTGATCTTCTGTCTAGTTGTTCCATCTAATGATGTGAGAGGGGTGTTGAAGTCCCCGATGATTATTGTAGAAATGTCTATTTCTCCCTTCAGTTTTGTCAGAGTTTGTCTCATATATTTTGGGGCACCCTGGTTAGGTGCGTAGATATTTATGACTGTTATATCTTCCTGGAGGATCGTCTTTTATTAATATATAATGGCCTTCCGCATCTCTTATCACTTTTTTGCATTTGAAGTCTGTTTTGTCTGATATTAGTATAGCTACCCCTGCTCTTTTCTGTTTACTATTCGCATGGAGTATCTTTTTCCAACCTTTTACTTTCAGCCGGCTTGTATCCTTGTGTCTGAGGTGAGTTTCTTGTAAGCAGCATATGGATGGCTCATGTTTTTTTATCCATTCTGTCAACCTGTATCTTTTGATTGGGGAATTTAATCCATTCACATTCAATGATATTACTGAAAGTGCACTATTTATTTCCTCCATTTTATTCTTTGGTTTTCATATGTCATCTTAACCGTTGGGGAATTTGATGTAATTATGAATTCCAAAAATATAATTGGATCATGCTTGTAAACTGATCTGTTAATCTGGGCATGATCAGGTTAGGATTAGGGCGTTGAGCCCCACCCCTTGGTGGGTGGGGAATTGAATATTAAAGGCAAGGCAAAGGACAGTTGAAGTAGTCTTTTGCGAAGCAGTTTTGATGTTGAAAAGAAGGCCCCAGGGGAAGAGAAGCAAGCCGTTCGCCTGATCGTCTGCAGCTAACCTCGTGGAGGAAACAGGAGCTAAGCCCAGAGAGAAACGCAGCCCCGGGAAGAGAGGAACCCCAGAAGCCTGAACCCTGGCAAATGCCGGCAGCTGTCTTGCTCTAACACATGGCAATGGACTGTGGTGAGAGAAGAAACTTAATGCTTTATGGCCTGGTATATGTGGACTTATACCCCAAATAAATACCCTTTATAAAGACCAACCCATTTTTGGTATTTCACAGTAGCACCCCTTTGGCTGACTAATACAGAATTTGGTACCAGAAGTGGGGTAGTGCTTTTGTAATTACCAAAATGTTGGAACGGTTTTATAAATGGGTAAGGGGTATTTTTTGGAGGAATTGTGAAATACTTGATGGAAAAGGCCTAGATCACTTTGAAGAGACTATTGATAGTAATATGGACGCTAAAGAGACTTTCTATGATGCCTTGGAAGTAAATGATGAAACTATTATTGAAAACTGGAGGAAAGGCGATCCATGTTTTAAAGTTGCAGAGAATTTAACAAGATTAACTCCTGGTGTTATATGGAAGACAGAACTTGAAAATGGCGATCCAGAGCATTTAGCTAAAGAACTTTCCAAGGTAAACTTGGAGAATGTGGCTTGGCTTCTCCTTGCAGCTTATAGCAAAATACTAGACGAGAGAAATACACTAAGGACTAAACTTTTGGGCAAAAAGAAAACAGAAACTAATTCAGGAACTTCCAAGTTTCTGGAAATCAAATTCCCAGATGCAAATGCCCTATTTGAAGACTTTACTAAACTTGGAACTCATAACTCAGAATTGAAGATGCAGTTATCTCGGAAAGACTTGTGGAAAGTCTTACTGTCTGATGGCTTGGACCCCTGCTTCTTGCATGCTAAACCAACAACGTTTTTGAGAATGCTGTATCAACAAAACCACTGTCAGCTTGGACAAAAGAGGACATGGAAAGGAGAAACTGAAGGAGAAAAAGCTTTAAGAAGAAAACCGTGGAAGCAGAGATCTAGAATTAAGACATCTCCTTGGGCTGAGAGAGGAGCCCCACCCATATATACAGAGAGGGTGAGTTTTCCCCAGCAGTTGAAGAGGGTGGATGTCCCCACCCGATGTTCAGGAAGAGTTTTGCCACCCCAGGGTGCAGGGAGGTTGGAGCACATTCCTCAAAGATTAGGGCGGTTAAGGTCAACACCCCATTGGTCTGAGAGGGGTGTAGCTGTCCCCTATGGATTAGGGAAGGCCAGGTGGTCAACCCATTGCTCTGAGAAGGTTGAGCCTGTATGCCAAAGGTTAAGGAAGGCCAGGTGGTCAACTCGTTGTTCTGAGAGAGTTGAGCCTGTATGCCAAAGGTTAGGGAAAGCCAGGTGGTCAACTCATTGCTCTGAGAGGGTTGAGCCTGTATGCCAAAGGTTAGGGGGAATGTTGTCTTCACCTCAGTGTGCTAAGGGGGCTAAGACTCTAACCCAAAGATTGGGTAAGGTGTGGCAATCACCCCAACACTCTTGGAGGGTGAGATCTGAGGCTTGGTCGAAACCCAGATGCTTGATGAGGGTGGAATCAAGAAAATGGCCATTGGGCAAGCCTGTGGAAAGGGTGGGTTCCCATGTGGCCCCAAGGAGAAGAAACCATCATCTTAAGAATGACTCTCAGACTTTGAAATTGAATGGAGGATGCCCTGCAAGTTTACTGAACTGTAGAGGATCCATGACTCATGTTTAACATCCCAATTTCTCCTTATAATTTTGAAAATGTTTATCTTTTGTCTTTCCATTTGTATATTGGAAGCAGTTAAATGGTTTTGTAAGATTCAGAGGTCTATAGCAGATGGGACTTTGCCTCAAGATGAACTGTATTTCTTTAAAAAGATTTTGATATGATTTTGTACTTGAATTGTTACTGATTTAAGTTTTTTGTGAGAATTGTAATGTATTTTTGAAATTCAGAGGGTGGAATATAACCGTTGGGGAATTTGATGTAATTATGAATTCCAAAAATATAATTGGATCATGCTTGTAAACTGATCTGTTAATCTGGGCATGATTAGGTTAGGATTAGGGCGTTGAGCCCCACCCCTTGGTGGGTGGGGAATTGAATATTAAAGGCAAGGCAAAGGACAGTTGAAGTAGTCTTTTGCGAAGCAGTTTTGATGTTGAAAAGAAGGCCCCAGGGGAAGAGAAGCAAGCCGTTCGCCTGATCATCTGCAGCTAATCTCGTGGATGAAACAGGAGCTAAGCCCGGAGAGAAACGCAGCCCCGGGAAGAGAGGAACCCCAGAAGCCTGAACCCTGGCAAATGCCAGCAGCTGTCTTGCTCTAACACGTGGCAATGGACTGTGGTGAGAGAAGAAACTTAATGCTTTATGGCCTGGTATATGTGGACTTATACCCCAAATAAATACCCTTTATAAAGACCAACCCATTTTTGGTATTTCACAGTAGCACCCCTTTGGCTGACTAATACACCTTGTGTCTGAGGTGAGTTTCTTGTAAGCAGCATATGGATGGCTCATGTTTTTTTATCCATTCTGTCAACCTGTATCTTTTGATTGGGGAATTTAATCCATTCACATTCAATGATATTACTGAAAATGCACTATTTATTTCCTCCATTTTATTCTTTGGTTTTCATATGTCATCTTATTTTTTAATTTCTTTTTACTCTTTTGGTTATCCTTTCTGCTTTTCTTTCTTCTATACTCTCCTCCAAGCCTCTCTGTCCTGTCTTTTTCTTTCAGGTTCTAAGGCTTCCTTTAATATTTCCTGCAAAGGTGGATTCTTTTTTGCAAACTCTCTTAGTTTCTGTTTGTTTGTGAATACTTTATATTCACCTTCATATTTGAAGGACAGTTTTGCTGGGTAAAGAATTCTTGGCTGGCAGTTTTTTTCTTTCAGTTTCCTAATTGTATCATACCACTGTCTTCTCACCTCCATGGTTTCTGAAGAGAAATCTGCACAAAGTCTTCCTGGACGTCCTTTGTACGTGATCGTTTGCTTCTCTCTTGCTGCTCTGAGAATTTTCTCTTTATCTTTTACATTTGACATTCTGAATAGTATGTGTCTTGGCGTAGGTCTATTTGGATTTATTCTCATTGGGGTACGGTGTGCTTCTTGGACATGAAAGTTCATTTCTTTCGTGAGAGTTGGGAAATTTTCAGCTATTATTTCCTCAAATACTCTTTCTGCCCCTTTTCCTTTCTATTCTCCTTCTGGAACTCCAATGACACGTATGTTGTTGCGTTTTTGTGTTGTCATTCAACTCTCTGAGCCCCTGCTCAATTTTTTCCATTCTTTTCTCTCTCTGTTCTTTTCTCTCTTCAATTTTAGCTGCTCTGTCTTCAGTATCACTTATTCTTTCTTCTATCATTTCGAGTCTGCTGTTGTATGCTTCAAATGTATTTTTTACTTCACCTATTGTGTCTTTCATTCCCATGAACTCCGTTACTTTTCTGTTCATGATTTCAAATTCTTCTTTGCGTTCGCTCAATGACTTCTTGATGTCATTGATCTCTTTAACTATATTCTCTTTCATCTCATTAATTTGATTTTGGAAATGTGTGCTCATCTCACTGATTAGTTCTCTCCAATTCTGCATCTCTTCTGGGACTTTGCTGTATTCCTTTTCTTGGGCCATGTCTTCTATTTTCTTAGTATGGCCCGTAATTTTTTGCTGGTGCTTAGGCATCTGGTTAGTTTGTATTTTACTTAGATGCTCTATCTCTTTCTCTTTTATGGGGTTTTAGTGGCAGGAGGCTGTGAGTTACCACAGCTCTTTGATTTTTGGCTCAACCTTGATCGTTAGGATTGTTCTGCTGGTTGCTCAAAACTGGGCACTGGGCCCAGTAATTGGTTGTAGAGTCGTTTCCTAGGGCCTTGGGCAGGGAGGCTATAGAGGCCAGGAAAAGCCTCTCTTACTTATTAATTTTCTTATGTGCACTTCCTTGGTCTGCCAGGAGATGGCGCTTGTTGGCAGCTCTCAATTCAATGCCTGGTTGGAGCGTATTTGTTGTGACACAGACCAGATCAATGTGATAGAGCTTCCTGTCTGGGGGCTAAGAGCCCTGTGATTCAAACTTTCTGAGACAGTTCTCCAGACTTCTCTTGTAGCGCCCCCCTTTTCCCAGCTAGGAAATATTTCCACTCCCTTCTGAATCCTCAACAATCAGTCCCTGTTAGTAGAGGAGGAGATTGGGAGGTTTGTATATCTTTAGCCCCTTGCAGGCTCCAAGGCAAACAATGGCGCAGCCCCACCCAGCCTGGAAGGACTCTCGGGACAGGGCAGACCAAACCTGGGAGTCCAAAGCAGGGTCAGCCCCAGGCTCTCTCTCCCCTCTCCCGTGGTGTCCTCAACAATTAGTCCAGGCTAGAAGAGAGGGAGGTTGCCAGGATCGGATTTCTCCAGTCCTTTCTAGGCTCCCAGAGCAAACCGCTGTGTGGAAGGGTCCGTGGGGCTCCACAGCCCAAATTTCAGGTCAGAACCTGAGTCAGCCTAAGGCTGTGTCCCTCTCTCTCCCCTCTCCGGGAGTGGCAGATCCCTGAAGCCCCCTTTGTCTGTGGTCACAGGCCCAGGGGCCCGAGAATTCTGAAGAGTGTGGGGGAGGGTGCCGGCAGCAGCAGAAGCTGCTACTTGCAACTCACAGTTCTGTAGTCGCGATTTCCCTCTTCTGTCCCTCTCTCCTCTGGGTGGTGTGCAGCCTTCACCTGCTGACCTAAACCCTAGAAGATCTTTTTCAGGGCTGTTTCAGCCTGTCCTCTAGCTATTTTTCTGGAGAAGAGATTCCCGTGTCTTACTAGTCCGCCATCTTCCCGGAAGTCCCTCGTCTGTTTTTGAGGGGCCACCAGCCCTGGGCGCAGTGGCTGGCAGCGTGTCCAGGTGCTGGCTCTAGCCCCCAGCTACTCCCTGTAGTCCCCAGCTACTCCCTCACAGCAGCCGGGCCCTCCCCGCACGCATCCCTCTGCTCTACTCCTTGGAGAGGGGTCCACACACGCTGTTAGTCCTCCAGGCGGGGGGCAGCCACCTTCATCCTGGCAGGAAACGGGCCGCCTGGGGCTCGGCTCCTTGGTTCTGGACAGGGCCCACTTGTAGCCACCCTCTTCATTCCACAAGTCTTCCCGAGGCTCCCGGGAGGGGGGGTGTTTGCAGCTGGTGACCACGAGGCTGTGCGGGCCGCGCGGGGGGACCTCCGCAGCCCCCGCGCCACGCACAGCCCTGGGCATCATAGCTTGGGGGCCAGTCTTTAAGAGCTGGGAGGCTTGGTACCAAATCTAGATCCTGAGCTTTTCTTTGCCGAACCGGAGGCTGGCTGCAGTGCGTGGAGGCCGCCCCCAGCCGAGCCGCCCGAGTCCTTTGCAGGTATTGACTGAGCTGTTTAAAGAGGCCATTCTGCCCGTCGTGGGAAAAGGACCGATGGAGGGGAGGAGCCGGGTGGGGGCCCGAGCGGGGAGGAGGCGACTGCCGTCGCCCGGGCAAGGGGTGGCAGTGGCGGCCGGGCGGGTGCTCAGAGTCTGGCCGTATTTGAAAGAAGGGGCGACGGGACGATTTTTCCATGGATTGCATGCGGAGCATGAAGGAAAGCCATCTAGGGATGGCTCTGGAAGGGAGGCGGGGTCGTGTCTAGAGGGGAGGGCTCAGGCACGTCCAGGGTTCTGGCCTGAGTGCCTACAAGAGTGGAGTTGCCACCAGCTCAGCTGGGGACCAGCACCTCCGCATCGGGAGCTGGGTCTGAGATCCTTGTCCCACCCTCAGCAGGGGACATCAGCCTGGAACCTGCCTCCCAGTCCCAGGGTCTGGCCCCGTCCGTCTCCCCCCTGCCACCCCAAAGCCAGCCTCCGCCTGCCCCGAGCTGTCTGTGCAGGCCGTCTGTGTGTCTGGCTGTCTCTAGTGCGGAGCACAGCAGGATGGTGGCCTGGAGGCTGAACTCAGCAAGGAGGGGGGTGGAAAGCTAGGGGATCCAAGTGCAAGTGAGAAGGGAAGAATGCATGGTTCCGGGCCCCCTACCTCCGCCTTGCCTTCCCTCCCCGCCCCACCGTCGCCCGCTCTTCGTCTTCGCACCTGGCCTGGCTTAGCAAATGCCTCGTCTTCCTGGCTTCTTGCCGGCCTGGATGCACGACGGACGCCCTCGCTTGCTTCCATGTCAGACACCTGACCCTGCAGTTAACCCCCTCATCCAGGAATCGGGCCGAGCTCGGCCCCCTGCCCGGGAGAGCAGGGCATCGGTGCCAATGCAGGCTCCACTTTGCTCATTGACGGGCACTAATGGTCTGTAAAGGAGACTCGAGGACGCCACAAACCATTTGTTGGGACAGAAAGCCGCTGAATTTGTGAATTAGGTTATCATTCTCTCTCTGGGGCCCCCGTGGGCAGCATTCTTAAATCCAGCCGCCCACACCCGTGAGGCTGACATCTTGGAGCTTTGGTTCTGGAGCTTTGGTTCTGACTTTTGGTAGGCTTTGTCTTGCGTTTTGTCTTAGATGCCGGGGTTTGCTGTCCTAACCCAGAGGTTCTCTACCCTGGCTGCCCTTTAAAGTCGCCTGGGGGAAGGGGAAGGGAGACCTTTTAAAAGGCCGATGCCCCAGGACTGTTCCAGACCCACCGACTCTGTCCAGTGTGTGGGTACTTTATTTTTCTCCTTTCACATATTTAGAATTCTTTTTAATGCTTCAATAATTTTTGTGTGAGCTAAAATATAAATGCAAAAATAAAGGATTATGGAACCTTTATCAACGGATTCTAACTCGTTGGCTCCACTCTCACTCTCTATTTATTAGGGAAGTTGTGGGTTTATAGAAAAACCATGCATAAAATACAGGGTTCCCATATGCCACCCTATTATTAACACCTTGCATTGGTGTGGAACATTTGTGACAATTGATGGAAGCACAATTTTTATATTAACCATAGTCCATGGTTTAACTTAGAGTTCACTGTGTTGTGTAGTTCCAGTGACTTTTTTATTTTATTTTTATTCTGGTAACATATATACAAGCTAAAATTCCCCCTTTTAACCACATTCAAATACATAATTCAGTGCTGTTATGTTCACCGCTGTCTGTTACCAATACTTTCCCATCATCCCAGATAGAAACTCTGAACGTTTGAAGCCTCAACTCCCTATTCCTTACCCTTACCGCATCCCCTGGTGTGATGGTCAGGCTAATGTGTCAACTCGGCCAGGTAATTGTGTCCAGGTGTCTGGTCCACAAGCACTGGGCTAATTGTAATACAAGAGCATTTATGGACTTCGATCACCAGTGAGTTTACTGCGTGGATGGCTGATTACATCTGCATCAATCAGGGAGATTGCATCAGCCATGGGTGGTGCTTTTATCCAATCAGTTGAATGCCTTAAAAGGGGAAATGATTTCAACATTCAGAGAGAATTTCCCAGCTCAAATTTGGACAGCCAGCATCTCCCAGAAACTCATCAAGGACCTTTCATTGGACTTTCATTGGTGCTGTGGAACCTGGACTTGTGCATCCCCACAGTCGTGTGAGAGACTCTTATAAAATCTCATATTATTGACGGATATCTCCTGTTGATTCTGTTTCCTGAGAGAACCCTGACTAATACACCCAGTAACCTATTTTCTGGATTCTGACTCTTTGAGTTTGCTTATTCTAATTGTTCAAATCAGTGAGATCATACAGTATTTGCCCGTTTGTGTCTGACTTATTTCACTCAACACGATGTCTTCAAGGTTCACCCATGTTGTCGCATTATCAGCACTTCCTTCCTGTTTTGGGGCTGAACAATATTCCGCTGTGTGTACACTCTACATTTTGCCTGTCCATTCATTGGTTGATGGGCACTGGGTGGCTTCCACCTTTTGGCAATTGTGAACAGTGCTGCTATGAACATCAGTGAGCAAATGTCTGTTCAAGTTCCTGCTTCTGTTCTTTTGGGTATATACCTAGAGGTAGGGTTGCTGGGTCATAAGGTAATTCTGTGCTAAGCTTTCTGAGGAACTGCCTTCTACAGTGGGTGCACCATGTAAATTGCCACCAGCAATGACTCTGTTCCTATTTCTCCACTTCCTCTCAGCACGGGAAATTTTCAGTAGCCATTCTAATGGATATGAAATGCTATCTCATTGTGGTTTCGATTTGCATTTCCCTAATTGCTAATGAAGTTGAGCATCTTTTCATGTACTTTTTGGCCATTTCTATATCTTCTTTGGAGAAATGGTCTATTCAAGTCTTTTTCCCATTTTTAAATTGGTTGTTTGTCTTTTTGTTGTTGAAGGATTTCTTTGTATATTCTGTATGTTAAACCCTTCTTGGATATTTGGTTTCCAAATATTTTCTCCCATTGTGTAGGTTGTCATTTTACTTTCATGACAAAGTCTTTCGAGGCACAAAATTTTTAATTTTGCTAAGGTCCCATTTATCTGGGTTTTTTTTTTTTTTTCTTCTTTTGTTGCATATGCTTTGGGTGTAAAGTCTAAGAAACCATTATCTAACACAAGGTCCTGAAGATGCTTTCCTACATTTTCTTCTGGGAGTTATATAGTTCTGGCTCTTCTATTTTGGATTTTGATCCATTTTGAGTTGATTTTTATATATTGTGTGGCGTAGGGGTCTACATTCTTTCCACTATATTTTTAAGAGTTTTTAAAGTTGAGATGAAATTCACATAATGTAAGATAACCATGTTCAAGTGAACAATTCCGAGGCCTTTAGTACATTTACAATGTTTTACAACCATCACCTCTGCCTAATTCTAAAACATTTTCGTCACCCCAAAAGGAAACCCCCTATGCATTGGCAGTTACTCCCCACTCCCCTTCCCCAGCCCCTGGCAACCACCGATCTACTTTGTCTCTGTGGGTTTTCCTATTCTAGAATCGTATAAATGGAGTCATACAGTATTTGTCCTTCTGTGTCTGGCACTTTCACTTAGCCTAATGTCGTCAAGGCTCATCCATGTAGTGGCATGTATCAGAACTTCTTTCCTCTTCATAGCTGAATAACATTCCAGTGTGTGAATACACCACACTTTGTTTATCCAGTCATACGTTGATTGTCACTTGGGTTTCCAGCTTTTGGCTATTGTGAATAGTGCTGATGTGAACATTGGTGTACAAGTATCTGTTCAAATACCTGTGTTCAATTCTTTCGGGTATATTTGGTTACTTTTTAAAAGCTCCACATGTGATTCCACTGGGCAGCGAACATGAGAACCACTGGAATGCACTTCGGCCCTGCCTAGGTGGGTGGGTGGTAGTGGGTGAGTGTAGAGTGTCGGCAGCTAGAAATTCTGAGCCCAGCAAAAGGGTCTTTTTATTTGTATTGAATGGTTTCTAAGGGGTCACTCTGCAGCCGTGTACCCCCTGGTGACGCCTTCTACCCAGGCACTCTCTATGAATAACTGCCCTGTTTGATTTTTCTGCTCAGCCCTTGCCAACTCTCTGAATTCGCCTTCCTTTGGTGGTGGGAAGGATGGTGTCCTTGTGTTTATATAACCTCTCTCAATCTTTTTTTTTTTTTTTTACGTGAACATTAACCATTTATTCAAAGTTATACAAGAATTTGAAGGATTAAAGTCTTCTGTGACATAAAGCCATTTCAAATAGCTTCATGTCTCAGCTGAGCAGGAGGAGAGAAGGTGAAAGAACAAGTGAGTAGGCCCATGGGCAGCTAGACAGTAAAAACAGACTCAGCAGCAGCCTCCCCCAGCCTGCTGTCCTCCCTGATTGCATGCATGCCTCGCGTTGGTAGCAGCATGCTGAGGGCCAATTTTAATGCCGTTTGCCTCATTATTAATGTCAAAGACTCCTTCTGGGATTTTTTCATGAGTTTCTTTTGCTGTATTAATAAATGCCTCTTCTACATTGGAAGCGGTCTTAGCAGAAGTTTCCATGAAGATGAGTCCATGTTCTCATGCAAAAGCATCACCGTCGTCTTTTTTCACTTCTCTTCTAGATTCTAAATCACTTTTCTTTCCAATGAGCATAATGACCATGTTGGAACTGGAATGCTGGCGGGCATCCTCTAACAGGTTGTCAAGTGGCTGAATGTATCTCTCCTTGTAATATCATACACTAGCAAAGCCCCTGCTGCACCTCTGTGATATGACCTTGTGATGGAATGAATGGACTCCTGCCCTGCTGTATCCCATATCTGAAGTTTTATCTGTTTTCCATCAATAGTTATCATTCCAGCACCGAACTCTACACCGATAGTAAGGTCATGCACTGGCTGAAACCTCTTGTCTGTAAACTGTAGCAGTAAGCATGATTTACCAACACCACCTGGGAGGTCCCAGCTTCGGTTCCCGTTGCCTCCTAAAGAAGATGAGCAAGACAGCGAGCTGACGCGATAGGCTGGCTGGAGCGGCAAGCTGGAAAACATAAGGCCTCTGCATGCACTTCCCTCTCCACATACAGGCAGACCCCCATGCCTTCTCACCATCCCTCTCTCACTCGACCACAAGGTCGTCTCTGAGATTGGAGGCCACAGTGGCCTTGCTCACTACCATCCTCCCAGTACTTTCAGGAGTTCTTGGCACACAAAGCCAGGTTAGACTCTAACTTCAGAAAATGCCAGAGGCCCAATGGCTGCCGCATCTGCGCCTGGATTAGCTCATTTATTTGTCAGGCCATCCATCCATTCATTCATTTGACACATATTTATTAATGCTCACTCTGTGCCTGGCTGTGGACTTAGATGCTGGGGACAGAGCTCTGTCCCCCAGGGAGACAGACATGTAAATGACCCCAGGCCAGTGCAGGGAGTGTCACTGTGGCAGTGGGGATGGGGACCAGCAGCCGTTCTGGTTAGCTTCAGGAAGAGGTGTATTCATTAGGGTTATTTTGGCTGCAAGGGACAGAAACCCAAGTCAAACAGCCATAGCCAAAGGGGAAAAGTATTGATGTATGTGACTGGAGAGGCCTGCACAAGCTTCAGCTGTGGCTGGGTCCAGGGCCTCAAATGATGCCCTCAGGGCTCGTTTGTTAAGAGGCCTCTAGCAGCTCCAGCGTAGCACATCCTACCAGCTTAGCAACCGCGGCAGGATGGGAATCTCGGTTTTCTGATGGTTCCAGCAAAAGTCCCAGGTCTGACTCTCATTGGCTGGGATTGTGTCATGTGGCGATTCTTTTTTTTTTTTTTTAAGATTTTATTTATTCATTTATCCCCCCCTTGCTGCTTGTGCTCGCTGGGTCAGCCAACCACGCCGTGCGGGCGGGCTTGCCTTTACCAGGAGGCCCCGGGAACCGAATCCGGGGCCTCCCACATGGTAAACGGGAGCCCTACCGATTGAGCCACAGCCGCTTCCCATGTGGCGATTCTTGACCCAGCCATCATGTCCCTGATTGGCCAGGCCTGGGTCACGCGTCCTCTCCTGGAGCTGGGAGAGGGTGGAAGCGCCTCTCCTGTAGCACCTGGACCGAGAGGCAGAAACTCCAGGTGCCCCCTCTAGGGCTCAGGCTTGTGCTTAAAGGAGGATGTGCTGGAGAGCCCTCGGCTGCCCCCACCCACCCGCATCCATTCGCCACCTTTCCCTGCCCTTCTCTGCACCCGGGAAGCCGGCCTCCAAGGGCTGTGCCACCTGGACTTCCTTGTCCTTCGGGTTCCAGTCATATTTAGCCAGTGAGAGGCGTAGGCCAGGAGGAGGGAGGCGGGAGGGATGTCTTCCCGCTCATCCTTGCTGGGCTTCCACATTTCTGCCCGTGGGTTCCCTTCCTCGTCCCCCGAGGCCTCGGGGCCATAGAAGCTCCCCTGCATGGCCATCCCTGTGCTCCCCTTGAGCCTCCTGGGCTTCAGTCAAGGGCCCTTCACTGACATCTCTTCACTAGAACCATCCTGGAGGATGGACCATCTTCCTGCCAGGACCCTTAAGGATAAGGAGGAGATGTTTGCCACTGATGGATGCTGTAACAAACTGCCACACACTTAGTGGCTTAAAGCCATGCGTATCGAGCATCTTATTGCTCTGGAGGTCAGGAGTCCTAAATCGGTCTCCCTGGGCTAAATTCGCGGCGGGCGCAGGGCTGGCTCCTCCTGGAGCCTCCATCCTTGCGTCTCGAAGCCGCCTGCTTTCCTTGGCTTGTGGCCCCTCCCTCCATGTTCAGAGTCCCCAGCACGGCATCCTCTCCCCACTGCCCTCCGTTCCCATCGCCACCTCTCCTCTCTGCCTCCGACCTCCTGCCTCCCTCTTATAAGGACTCCATCTCAGGAGCTTTCACTTAATCACATCCGCAGGGCCCCTTTTGCCATGTGTGTTGCTTTCAAATGCCACCAACGTGGGGGCCTAAACACCACTCTGGAAGCCGGAAGTCCCCAGTCTAGGTGCCACAGGGCCGTGCTCTCAGGTGCGTCTTCCTGGCTTCCGGTGCTGGCCAGCAGTGCTTGGTGGTCCTCGGCTTGCAACTGCATCGTCCCCTACCCCGTCCCCACGCGCCTGCCTTCCCTCTGCCTCCGTCCTCTCTCCTTGACTTCTGAGCTTGGGCCTCCCTGGAAACCTTGATGCCACCTACCTCCCCTCCCCAGTCTTCTTTCTTCCAACCCTCAGCCGAGATGACAAGGCCTGAGGCTCCCCTTCTTCTCGTTCTGGAACGACTCCATTACGGCCATCCGATTCTCTCTGCACCGTTGACAGGATGTGAAAGAGGAGGTCACCAATAACGGGCTTTTGATTAGTTCCCAAGAAAAGGAGCCGGTGAGCAGACCGGCCTTGGACTTGGCGGGTCCCCTCCTGCCCGAGGCTCTGCAGCTGTCTGGACAGAAGGGCCCGGCTGGGTCGCTCTCCACGCAGAGTTCCCGGAGACATCACGCAGCTCCCTGATTCCCGCGCCGCCTGGCAGGGCGCTCCGCAGTGCGCTGGGCCGGCGGCTGCCTGTGATCTGGCCTGGAGCTGGCGGGCCCGAGCCGCTAAGCCTCAGCAGATGCCAGCCCTGTATGCACTGGTTTGTAATTAAAACGCAACTTGCCACTCTGATTAGATTGAGCAGTTGAGTTAATCTGGAAGAGATTTTCTTCTGTATTGTGTAATCAGCAACATATGATGCTTGCATTAGCCCCATTAGAAGTGACGGTGATTTACATGGGCATCAAAGCAGAACCACAAAGTCGTGGGGCCGGGCACTGGGGTTCTGGGCTGGAAGGCGGGAGCTGGCCTCCGGCTGGGCCGTGGCGGAGTGGGGGTCCGGCCGGCCTCCGGCCGGGCCGTGGCGGAGTGGGGGTCCGATGCAGCCCGTCTGGGCGGCAGGGCGGTGGAGAGAGCCTGGGAGGCGGGCTTTGCAGGACAGCTCCCTGTCCCTGTCTCCCCAGAACTTCATCTCCCCCATCTTAAAAATGAGGGTCTTAGCACCTACCGCTAAGCATGTCCTGAGTTTCAGAGCCGGGACATGCTCTGTTAGACAAAGTGCTTCTTTTACCTGCAGACGCCCGTCTCTTTCCCTTCACATGGTTAGTTCTAAGACGTGCCGACAGTGTCATCTACGAGAATTAAATCAGTCCGTGCCTTTGACCCAGCAGTCCCACTCTGAGGCCTTCATCACACAAGATAGCCTTCCGTGGGTGCAAAATGTCCCAGCAGTGACTGCAGCAGTTACTTGTCAAAAGAGTAGCCCAGATTGAACTAAAAACGGCCCATCTTTGCAGTGAGAGACAGCGCAGCTGTTAAAGCAGTGAGGCTGCCCGTCCACACCGTGCGGAACTGGCTCTAAGACAGACTTTAGTGGGCCTGGAGTGCTGCTGCGTGTGGGCTAAGTGCCTCTGTGCACGTTTGCAAACCTGTGGAGCAGCTGCTTGAGGGGTCCCACGACACCGGACGCTGCTTACCTCCCTGGAGGGGGAGGGGTTGGCCCCGGGACACGATGGAGGAGGCCTCGTTTTTACTGTGTATGCATCTGTACCTTTGGAATTTAGGGCCATGTACGTTTATTATTTATTGCAATAATTTAATTTAAAAATATTTAAAAAGAAAAATAAAAGACAATTTCCTAACCTCCCCCCACAAAGAGAGAAAAAGAATTTATATAGTCATTGTGCACAAATTCTCTCGAGCCCTCATGGCGTGGTAACCTCGTCTTGGAGACCTCTCAGAGCTGTCCTCCTTCCCTGTGGAAATGGAACATCCGTGTCTGGCCCCTGCACGTCTAGTGCAGAAATGAGATCCTAGACACCCACGTCGTGGCATCCCGGGGCGGGAGAGGAGAGAGGCTCCCCCTGATTCTGTCCCTCGGTGTCACCACAAGTTGCTTTGGCGGGAACCCGGCCTGTGCCTGCAGGAGATCTGTGGGAATTTCAGGGCCCCCATGAGGCTGGGCGGCCCAGTAGGTTTTCGAATCGTCCAGGAGAAATCCCAGGTGTAGGCAGCAGGGACGAGGGCCTATCGTTCTTGTCGAAGCCTGACTCCTAAAAAATTAGAATGGGGTAGCGGTTCCGCTCCCACGTGCACACCCAAAGAGCTGACAGCACGTGCCCACAGACGGGTACATGCTCGCAGCTGCCAGGAGGGGCGGGCAGCCCGAGTGTCCCTCGGTGGGCAATGGATCAGCAGGCTGCGGGCTGTCCAGACAACGGAACAGGGCTCAGCCACAGAAGGGCATGGCATTTTGATACAGGCTATAGCATGCATAAACCTTGCAGACACGAAGCCAAGTGAAAGAAGCCAGATAGTGTGCCACTGTCTCATTCCACTTGGCGAAACCTCCAGGCTCGGCAAATCTAGAGAGACAGAAAGTGGCTGTCGGGTCCGGGGTTTGGGGGAAGGAAGGGGCAGTGAGTGCCCAGGGGTTTTCCTTTGGGGTGATGAAAGTGATTTGGATCATATAGGGTGGTGTTTGCCTATCAATGTGAATGCCCTAAAAGCCACTGAAAGGCTCATTTTAAAATGGTGAGTTTTATGTCATGTGAATTTTACCTCAATTCAAAAAAGCCGCATGAGGTGAGAGGCTGGGGGCCTCCAGGTTGTTTGCTCATTGCTCAAGAGGTATTGGTGGAATCTTGTGCTAAGGTGGACTTTGAAGGAAAGTCCTCTCCTGAATGGCAGGTCTCAGGGACCTGTGGCAGAGACGGAGAAATGCCTACTGGAGCTGGTACAGATCTCGTGGGTGCGGCTGGCCGGTGTGACAGACTTAGCTCTGCTGGAGTTTTATTTTTCCTGAGGCACTAGGAGAGAAAGGTGGTTGGCCTAGTGAGCTGTGACCAGGAGACTGAAGTAGGTCTGTTCCTATTAATCAGGAGGTGTTTAGTTAGGTAAAGCATCAACCGAGTCCCGTGCTACTCTAGTGGGCAGCAGTTTTGCCTGCCTGGCATCTCCTCCTCTCCACCGTTTCCTTGGGGACACTGCCCGTCCCCCCTGCACGGCAGGTGTCCTCCTCCCAGAGCTGCCCCATGGTGCCCTCTGCCAGGCCTGGTCCTTCCAGCCACCCCTCACGGTGTGGGGCACCCACCTCCTTCCACTGGGCCGTGGTTCGGCTGGGCGAGTCCCTCTGGGTGGCGAGCAACTCCAAGACCTCAGCCGAGAGGGGTCTGGGCTGGAGGACGCTTAGCCAGCCCTGGTTTACATCTGGCGTCCTGGCGTGATTGCGACTAGCAATGCCTTCATGCTCCAGTGCCCCAGTTAGGAAGCTAGTTCTGTGGGCACCTCGGACTTGGGCCTCTGAGGAGCCTCGGTCTTTCCCAGAGTTCCACAAGCAGCCTTCCCTGCTTGTCCCCTACCCGAGGGACCCCTTTGACCCCTCATCGATACTGACAGCCTGCTAGGGCCAGTCCCTTACAAGTAGTCTCACACACTAGCTCACTTGATTCTCATCATGACACCAGGAAGTGGTACCCAACGCCTTCTGCCTTGTGTCCCCCCAAAGTCTGCTCGGGGTAGCCTTGTTAAATTGTTTTTTGTGTTCCCTCCCAGAGTTTCCTTATGCAAGTACAAGCAACTACTACTATATGTTTTCTCTCCTTTGTGTGTACTTTATGCATTGCTCTGAGCCATACTTAGCACTATATCCTGGATGAGGGAGCTGTTTCTCATCAGGGTTTGGGAAGGGGCCACCGCTTGCCCAGGCTGAGGCCATTCTTACAATAACCTGCATCTGCACGAAAACCAGGGGCACGTATAGAAGGCTACGGGATGTTGACTGGCCACAGACCTTCACAGGCCTACAAAATGATGCTGTTTTTTTTTGAGGCCCAGCCATTGCTTAAACAAGTGCAGATTAAATCCCTGTGTATTCTGTATTGATTTGATCTGGGCATCCTGCCAGTCTCAGAAAAAGCAAAGATGGTGATTCAGGCTCTTCTCGATCAGCATCTCCACAAGGTCTGGGATGAGAAGGCTGACCTGGGCTTGTGGTTTCTAACAGTGGGTGGCAAGCACCACTGGGCTCCTGACTTTGACATTTTCTTGGTCTGGCAGTCAAGAAGCAGGTCCTGGAGGCTGCAGTCGCCTCCTAATGGGTCGCCCTGCTTTGACCCTAGTCCTCCTGTGTCTGCTTTTCAGGTAGGAGCCAGGGTGAGCCATGAATCCGTTCATGTGCGCCCCTCTGTTGCAAACCCTCCATGGCTCCCAACTCACTCAGAACTAAGGCCAATGTTGTGAGTGTGACTTACAAGTTCCCTTCCCCCTTGCTAGTTCTCTAGCCACTGGCCTCCTTGCTGGCCCTGAAGAAGCCAAGCACTTACCTTCCTCAGGGCCTTTGCACATGCTGTTCCAGCCCCCCAGAATGCTTTCCCCTGCTGTTGGTCCGGCTCACTCCTTTGGTTCATTCAGGACCCCCGTCATATGTCTCTGTACGGGTGGGGCCTTTCCCGACCACCATGCCTGCAGCAGTACGCAGCGCTCTCTCCCCGCTTTCCTTGCTTCGCTTCTCCTCATGGGATTTAAAGCCACCCGGCATAGCATCTAATTACCTGCTTATGTCTGTTTGGCAGAGATAGGATGCCAGCTTGTCTGTCTAGGTCATGGCAGTTTCCCTGGGACTAGAACAGTGCCCGGCTCACAGCGAGTGCTCGGTAAATACTGGCTCCATGACTGTTTAATGGGCACTTAGCTCTGTACTAGGCACTCGAGGCTTCAGAGAGAGTAAGCCATGCCCTTGTCTGCAAGAAGCTAATGTGTATTTGGAGAGATGACTGGGCTCATCTTTTCAGTTAGGTTTTGTAGGCACTGTGCCTATGGCTTACGTGTCTCTCCAGGACCCTTAGAAATGTTTGACACCTGAAAAAGTTACTGGTTCTAAAATACGGGAGGAAAATGGTAATATCAAACTAGTATCCCAGCAGCCACAAAACTTAATGTTGATAGTCACCTGCCACTTGCCTCAACTCTTATAAAATAATTTTATGTAAATGTGGGCTGCAGGGCCCTTTATATATTTTTAATACGGTATGGGTGGGGCCTCTAAAAGGAAGAATGCCTGGGACCAGGAAGGTCTTAAACCTGCCTTGGAGATAACTGGCTTGCCTGAAATAAAGTGATTGAATAGAGGGTGTAATTAACCACTGTGAAAACAGTAGAAATTCAGAGGAGGAGGGAGAGTCATGAGGCGTTCAAGGAAGGCTTCCTGGTGGAGGTGTGTCTTGAGTTGGGCCACCGTCTGGTAGAAACTGGAGGGAAGCTGGAGGGAGAAGTAGATTTCTTGTATTTGAAGGGAAGAGCTGATTCACTGAGGGCATTCAGGTAAGAAATTAGTGCTATGTGAGGTCCGTAAAGTGGTGCCCCCGATGGGAGGGTCCTCACGGCC
Source organism: Tolypeutes matacus (assembly GCA_026826555.1). Lineage (NCBI taxonomy): Eukaryota > Metazoa > Chordata > Mammalia > Cingulata > Chlamyphoridae > Tolypeutes > Tolypeutes matacus. The sequence goes on along the minus strand of JAKSZT010054518.1, from coordinate 3,573,095 downwards.
AAACTGTGCGGTTCAGACTCAGGCCGCTGCAGACTTTTGAGGTGAGTGAAAACTACCTTGGTGTGAACCCCTGTAAAACCTTCCCTCTGAACGTTTGCATAAAGAAAAATTGGTTTGCTGCCAAGGCCTCGTGCTATTATTCTATAACCAGGCACGTGCTATTTCAGGAACAACCCCACACAACACTGTACTGGGAAGGGGGTGAAGGAGCAAATGCATGTTGTGCTGCTGAAGGGGCATTTGTTTCTCAGCCCTACTTAGCTATATAGGTTTGCTGTGTGTTTTGTTGTTGCTTATTTATCACTGCTTTCATTCATCAAGGATTTAAGGCAGCGTTCTGGAGGAAGTCAGTATGACATGACTATGACAATAGGGCCAAAGGAAAATAAGGGGAAGTTGAATAGTGTGATGCAGGGGCAGGTCAGCATCAGAAGTGGATGCCGAGGGATTGCCTTTCAATTTGGCAAGGGCAACCCGGCAGCCAAAGCAATGAAGGAAACTGTTACGAGTTCCAGGCTTTCTATAAACACAGCAATACAGGGCGTCCTCGCTATCTGGATCTTCATTATGGAAGTTGCTGCGGTTATGCAGTTCCCTAGGGAGTCAGAAGTGTTAGGACATGAACATCCTTGCCAACGAACTGACCGTGTATAATTTAGTTCCAACTCAGTGTCCCTCAGAGCAGGTTTCCCATTCTCGGCACTAGTGGCGTTTTAGGCTGGACGGTTCTTGGTTGTGGGGCTGTGCTGGGTACCGTGGGAGGTTTAGCAGCATCCCTGGCCTCTACTCAGTAGATGCCAGTAGAAACCCTGCAGTTGTCACAGCCAAAATGGCTCCAGACATCGCTAGATGTTCCCAGCGGGGCAACACTGTCCCCGGTTGAGAACACCGCTCTAGGGTAAAAGGTAGCGTCTGCTCTCGCCCATCCCATTGTATCAGTATCTTTTGAAGGATGGGGCAGGAACTCTAGATTCAACAAATTATAATGGACTGGAAATTCAGTGCGGATTGTCAAGTGAAACTGCAAGTCTTGCAAGAAATGTAGAATTTCAGGAAGTCGATGAAAGTGATGTTGGTGAGTTGCTGGCACCACAGCAAAGTCCCTGACCAATGAGGAGTTCTCAGAGTTGGAGCAGTTAGCACTGGGAGAAAAGGAAATCGACAAAACCGCTAATGTAACGGATGCTTTAAAATAGAATGATTTGAATATCAAAGGCTTAAGAGATGACCTTGGGAAAACTGACGATGGCCTGAGATATTTTAGCAAAAACATGCATCTTTATGATCAAGTTGCAAAAGTCAAATGGGAAGGGAAGGACACAGCATCTTGCTCTTAACGATTTTTTTGGCTGAATTACACAATTGCCTTCGATGCTTTGTTCATGACTTTGTCTAAGAGCTGGAATATAGTTGCGTTATAATTTACATTTTGTAAAACATAGACTGTCTTATTTGCAAGATTTTTCCAGATAAAATCCTAGCCATGTCTTTTTATTTGTGAAATTTCAGTCTTTAAGTGGGTCCATTTCAGGTGGACTTTTCAGGGGTCCAGTTATTCTCAGATCTCAGGGACCTCTGGGAGACAGTTGCCTCGGAGCTGCAGGCTGCTCCCCGACCATCAGCTCCATCGCTGCTGGTGCGTGTCTTGTCAAAAGGCAGGCCCCCTTGTACTTCCTGAGGGACCCCTGCCCGGCTGTATGGGGGCAGCACTGTGGACCCCACCTTCTCCCAGGGATAATGGACCTGGATGTGTTCTAAGGGGAGGAGCAGGACAAAGACCAGCCGAATATCTGATGTCATTTCTTTAGAAAGGCTTCCACATCTCCCTTCCCTGTGTTTTTCTGGCTACTTAAAAATTGCTTTATGGAGATAAAATTCACATGCCATCCAATTCATCCATTTAAAGTGTATGATTCAGTAGTTTTTAGTATATTCACAGAGTTGTACAACCATCACCACAGACAATTCTAGAACATTTCCATCACCTCAAGAAGAAACTCATACTCTTGAGCTATCATCTTCTCCCCACCCTCCCCCTGCAGCCCTAAGCAACCACCTCTGCTTTCTGGGTATCTGGTGGGGTGAGAGGTTGCTGCCCACGTAACCAGGACTAGCCACCTAATTGGGAGGGCCTGGTGCAACATGAAAATGTTTGAAAATTATTAAAAATTTCAAGAGGGCAACAGCAGAGCTTTAAAACCAAGCACGAGGGCCTTTGCACCTCTGGAGCGGCAGAGCTGGGTTCTGACCTGAGTGGCCGGCTCTGGAGCTAGGATGTTAATACTGAACGCATGGGGCACCTGGAGTGCTGGTGGGAGAGACCTGCCCAGCAGCAGAGAGCAGATTTCTTAGAAGCCAGGAGCTGTTGCTGTAGGAACCTACCTGGGCTGCTTTCCTCCTGTTCCCAGGACCCTCCCTCTGAGCGGTATCACGCAGGACCAGCAGTTCGGAGACAAACACATATTCGGCTGGTGTGGAAGATGCTGCCGGTCCCTGCCCTCATCCCATGGCCATTAACATGCTGGTCCAGCATCCACCCACCGACTCCTGTGACTCTTTACCTGCGGATTCCTCTGGCCATCAGGGCCTACTCATGGAATAAAAGGGCTGTGGAATAAATGACTTGCAGGAGAGGTTGGGTGAAGAGCTGAGCTCCTTGGGGTGGAAACCCAGGGCCTGTGTTCTACGCTCTCTCCTTGGGTTCTCCAGCAGAATGGAGCCCCAGTCGCCCACAGTGTGTCTGGCTCGATAACGCACGCTCTGTGGACATCCTTCCTTGCTCTGTCTCTCCTCTCCACTTTCCTCCTGTGATTGGTAGCTTTGCATGTCCGCTTGGCTAGCGTCCAGTTCAGTCAAACACTGACCTTGTAGCGTGGAGGTATTTCGTAGATGACATTGGCATCTACACAATCAGTTGACTTTAAATAAAAGAGACGACCCTCAATAACCGGGGTGGGCCTCAGACCCTCAGTTGGTATTAAGAGGGTTCCAGGGATCAGAAGGAATTCTGCCTCAAGACCCCACCCTCCCCTCCTTCCTGAGTTTCCAGCCTGAGGAATCTGGATTCAAGACTTCAACATCACTCTGGCCTGCCCTACAAATTCTTGCCGGTCCCTCCCCCGACTTGGCGAGCCAGTTCCTTACTGTAAATCCCTTGATACATATACCCTGTTGGTCCTGTTTCTCTGCAGAACCCTGACGGACCCATCTCCCACTGTTCCTGGGCCACCTCCCAAATCAGCGACCTAAACTCAAAGCCTTGTCTTGGGTCTGCCTCTGGGGGAACCAAACTAAGACAGTCAGCCACCTCCCCAGCCCAAGGGTTCGGCCTCCCGGGAACCAGTGGCATGGAAGCCCGGATCTCCTCCTCCCTCCATTTCCGAGCCTCAGCACAGACTGCAGCCTGGGTTAGCACCCTGGGGGCTCCGGGACCGGCATACGCTGGTGTGAACAACTGCAGGTGGCCGCTGTGGGAGGAGGGCTTCGGCATGGGCAGGCCAGCCCCTTGGGGGCCGGGGCAGAGCCCCCCTCTGGCTGCTGACCCTGGAAGGGCTGGGGAGAAAGGCGGGCGGTCTTGCGCTTTGGAGCCCGGAGGGTCTCAGCAGCCCTGAGAGGCTTCTGGTTCCCACAGGACTGGCTGGAGCTCACAGGGGCTGGGACTCAGGTGCTTCTGCAGCTGGTCGAGCCCGCAGCCGGGAAGGATGGCTGCCCGGGTGGGAATCCCGGGTGGATGGGGCTGTGGTGCCTGGAGGCGTGGGGAGAAGGGTCTTCTCAGCCGACGCCCCCAGCAGCCATCGCCCCTTCTCTGCCGGTAGACTAGGCTGCTCGCAGAGGTGACTCCTGATTGGTCTAAGCCAACTAGCAATCAGCTCCCTCTCTGCCAGGGATTGGCTTAGAGGCAGCCATGTGATCAGGGTCTAGCCAATGAGGTTGAAGAGCCAGGGTGCCGGGGGCTGCTCTGAGGCCGCCCCCGCAGAGAGCGCCCGGGAGGAGCCCTTCAGCCACCCCCTAATTTTCTTCTTGGGGCGGTCGTGTGAGGCCTTGCCCGGGCCTGCGGCCGCCTCGGTGGGTGCGGCGGGGAGGGGAGGGCCTGCCGGCAGCGGAGGGAGGCAGGCGGGAAGCTGGGAGCGAGCCTGGGCGCCCGCCGCCGCCTGCCTCTGCTCTTAAGTAAATAACACGTGGCCCCTGGCTTAGGCCCCTTTCAGTGGGATTTTCTGTTGCTGCAGCCAAATGCATCCTGATGGATAAGGTCACCATTTTCGAGACATCTTTCTGGGGAATTCTTTAGTATTTTAACACTCGGTCCAGGACTTGCTTTTGAACTTTACTGAATTAAAACCTGCTTCCATTTTGCTCGTGGGTCATGTGAATCCATCCTGGCCTAAGAGAGTTCCTTACTTGATGCCAGTTACTCCATCCTCCTGCCTTCCAGGAAGACAGAATTGAGATCTGAGGCTGCTTGTGGTTGGAACTAAGACAAACCCAACTTCAAGTGTCAAAGAGAGAGAAAGGAGAAAAGAGTGACAGAGAAGGAGAGAGAGACACACAGAGGGAACAAGAGAATTTATTGGATCACGTAACAGAAAAATCAAGGCACAGACTTCAAGTACAGCTGCATCCGGGGCCTCAGACAATACCTTGGGCATTCCCTCTCTACCTCCTGGCTTTGCCTTCCTCTGCTGGCTTTGTTCTCAGCAGGCTTTCCTGCAAGATGACAGACAGCTTTGCAAGTCTTCTTTCCCAATAGCCTCACCATTCCTCCCAGAATTTCATCTAGGCTGGGGGGCTGGGAAGGAGTTGGGGTTCCACCTGGGATAGCTCCCCAATTCACAGAAGTGGCAGAGGAGCCCAGGCAAGTGCAAACAACAGATGTCTCCTAGACAGTCTAAGGTATTTTGGGAAGAAAGGAGACACTGCAGATTTCCTCTAGTTTCTTTTTTTAATTGCTAGTTACAGAAACTTTTGTTAAGAAAACCTTACACATAAGGTCAGCATGCAAAGGAGAAAAAAGTGGTTGGAACTGTGGAGAGGGAATGCGGTGGTTCAACTCTGCGTGAAGGTGGCAGAGCAGTCTTTTTAAAAAAACATTTCATTTTGAAATAATTTCAGGCTTACAGGTCAGTTGCTAAAATAACGCAAAACCCATACAGAGACCTCCAGCATCCTTCTCCTACCTCCTTACCCCAAGTGCAGTGCTTCTTGAAGGGGGTCCCTGTACCCCCTTCAAGAAGTTTTCAGCATCTGGAAACTTGTTAGATTCTGGGTTCTACCCCGGACCCACCCAACCAGAAGCTGTGCGGGCGGGGCCAGGCACCTGTGTTTCAGCAAGCCCTCCGGGTGGTGCTGGGCACGCTAAGTTTGAGGGCCACTGCAGTGGAGAAGATGAAGGTGGAAACCACTTTTGGCAGTTGGCTAGTGGCAGGTCCACATTGCTATTTTATCTCTTTCTTCCTTTCATGGGTCAGCCTCAGTATTCCAGAAATGTGGCCTTTGAGACCATGTTGATCCCTGAGAATTGGATGAACAGACCCTTACTTGGGTCCATGCAAGAACTCTTGGGCCAGTTTTTCTCAACAGAAGCAATACAATCTCGTGCCATTGGCTTTTTTTTTTTTTTTTTTTAATCCCCCCACCCCTCCCATTGTTTTGTGCTCGCTTTCTACTCTGTGTGTTCTTCTGTGTCTACTTGTCTTCTCTTCAGGTGGCACCGGGAACCGATCCTGGGACCTTCTGGAGTGGGAGAGAGGCGCTCAATCTCTTGTGCCACCTCAGCTCCCCCATCTGCTGCGAGTCTTATTGTCTGTCCTCTGTGTCTCTTTTTGTTGCATCATCTTGCTGTGCCAGCTCTCCACGTGGGCCAGCACTTCACATGGGCCAGCTCTCTGCTCGGGCCAGCTTGCTGTGCGGGCCAGCTTGATTTTCAGCAGGAGGCCCCAGGAATCGAATCCTGGACCTCCTATATGGTAGATGGAAGCCCAGTCACTTGAGCCACATCCACTTCCCTCCACAGGCTTTTGAACTCTTTCCTCTCCCCGTGAAATACAGTACAGGGACATAGGGCATAAAAGAGCTACTCTGCTAGGACTTGTTGGTGGCCTCACCCACCCCTTGACCGCCAGGACATGGTTTCAGAATTCTAGGATTCTGCAAAACAGAGGTTAGAGCAATTACTTAAACAGTTTTTCCTTGAAAATAAAAAAGGTAAAAAGAAAAAAAGACTTATAACTCTCTTACCAATCACTATTAGTGCTTAAAAAATACATGCACTTTGTAAAAACAGTTCAAATAGTACATAAAGTTACAAAATGCAACTACTTTTGTGTTCCTCCCCTCTAAAACTCAGTGTTTCACCCTAAAGATAACACCTGTCAATCCTTCCAGAAAAACATTATATGCACATTCCAGTGTGTGTGAGTGTTCTTTTTATCCAAATGAAGGGAAACATACTGTACACACTCTGCTGCATTTTAATTTTGAAAAACATTAGTTTATATTTTAGAGCTCATTTTATATATGCACGTATAGATGTGCCTCATCCTTTTTTAAAAAACAATTTATTGAAGTGTATCATTCATACATGAACATATATAAACTATAAGTGTTCAGTAAACATCGTGAACTTACAAAACAAACATGCATAACATCATACAGGGCTCCCACACATCACCCCCCCCATACACCCTGCATTGCTGTGAGACATTTGTTAACAAATCATGAAAGAGCATCGTCAAAGTATTACTACTATAGTCTGTATCTTCTTCCCCTATACATTTTTTTAAAGTATGTAATTATTTACTTTTATCCATTTTTACCCCTCCTCCCCCTCCGCCCCCCCGTTTTTGCTCTTCTTGTGTCCATTCACTGCGCAACTCTGTGTCTGTTTCCCGCCCTCTCTTCTCATCATTCTCCTCCTGTCTTCACTGGGAGTCGATCCTTGGAAACTCTGATGTGGGAGAGAGGCGTCCTACTGCCTGTGCCACCTTAGTTCCTGTTTTTTGGGCATGTCTCATCCAGACTCTCCCTTCTGTCACTCTCCTTTTATGTCATCATCTTGCTGCGTGTCTCGTGGGGCCTGGCGGCGCACCTGCACACAGGGTCTGGTGGCCCATGTGCTTCTGTATTTCTCTTTTTTAAATTTTTACCAGGAGGTCCCGGGGATCGAATCCAGGTCCGTCCATATGGGAGGTGGACACCTAACCACCCGAGCCACATCCATCCCCCTGCTATACCTCTTAAGACTGACCAAAGATACCCAGAGTTACAGTCTTTTCCCATACAGGATGGTCATATGTTAAATCAGGCTTAGGTTATCACCAGCATTCCAAAAACCAGACCTAGGGAGAAAAACTAGGTCTGGAGACACATGCATGGTTTCTAATATAGCGAATGTTTAGCCTACCCTGATTATCACAAAATCAGGGCAGTGAGAATATTCGCAACCTCATCCTTTTTGATAGGTGTGTAATCTTCTGTCTGCATATACCATATTTTATTTTAAAAATCCCCCTTTGGTGAGTATTTATGTTGTTTACACTTTCTTTACCATTATAAACACTGCTGAAGTGACCGTCCTTGCCTTTCCCCCGCATCAGTGCCATCTCACTGTTCCTTTACGAGGTCCTGTTTTAACGCTTTTTGGAGCTACTCTGTTTGAGTGTTTTCCATTTGAAAGAGAAGAAGGTTAGAAAGTGAGGTGGTAGCCCCCATATTACAAGTACTTGGTTTCTTCAAATTCCTCTTCCAAGAATAGCTTCTTTTAAAAAATCAACTTATTTTCTAAGTTTTTTTCCCCTTTTTACTTTTTTTTTTTTTTTTCCTGGTCAAATGCCTGCAACAGACAATCCCTGATCATGGAATTTTCCTGATGAATTCCCAGCCAAGAATCATCTCCTGATTAGTTGACTTAAAAGTTGGCATTAGAAGAAAGTTTTAGGCACAAATATAGAATTGACACCTGCTCGCCAAGACAGACAGGAACATGCTGTAAATATTGGGACAGGGTTAAATGTGCAAAGTCACATTATGCATTTCCCCCTTCTCATAAATATGTAAATAGCACCAATGTTGTTCCTAAGGACCCAGGCTTGACTTTCTGGGCAATTAATTAATTGAGGTGCTCAGTGAAATTGCTTTGTTGTTCTCTTCTGTTTTGGGGTCCGGTGAAGGTGTTATTATAGAGTTCTCTAATTGATGAGTAGATCTTTCCATCTAATTTATGAGAGTTACTTTAGTACAAAAAGTCCCAGCCTGGAGAAGGTGGGGCAAATCATACTTTCCCTGAGAGTCTCATCTTCCTCATCTGTCAAATGGGTTGTTGGGGCAAGATAGTCTTCAGACTTTCCCAATTTGGATATTCCCTGCTCTTGAGGGTCATACAGACCTGCATGTCTGTGAAGTCACTGGCTTTGTGGGGTTTTTGCCTTGGGTAGGTCAATGTATTAATCTTGGGAAAGGAGATTTATCCAGACAAAGAATGTGACTTTTAACTAATGCAGCTGTCTGGTAAAATGTGGTTACTGGACCCTAATGGTTGTCTAGGATTACGTTTGACTGTATCAGAGAAACTCAAAATAACAAGTTAGAAGTTAATCTTTCTCTCACTGGTGGTGTCACTCTGTGGCCGGGGTCCTTAACAAGGGGTCAATGAGCTTGAATTTAAATTCAGAAAAACATTCTTGTGGGGACGTGTTGGTGCAGATGTGATACATTTATTAAGTAATACACAGTATAGTGTGGACTTAGTAAGGGGTCCGTGGAACAAAAAAGTTTAAGAACCCCTGCTCTATGGTGTCAAAAGGTCATAGGCTCCTCCTCCTTTCTGCTTCTGCTGTCCTCATGTCCATGTCATGGTTGAAAATGGCTCCCAGAGCTCCAGCTATCACATCTGCCTTCCAGGTAGCAGCAGGAGGCAGCAGGGGAGATAAAACCAGGTGCTCCTGGCAGATCTGTTGACACTCTAGTCAGTCTTAGACTCCCACCCAACGCTTATATCTCCTTGGCCAGAATATAACCTGGCCACACCTAGCTGCCAGGGAGGCCAGAAGGTGGAATTTTTAGTTGTCTCAAATGAAATTGGGGTTTTCTTATTAAGGAGGAAGGGGAAGGATGTTGGGGTAGGCAATTAGCAGTGTCTTGGATTTGACCATTTGGTCTGAATGAAAAATCTCTTCCTAGCTGGCAAGTAAGAACAAGGGCTTCCCTCACTCACTCCTGAGCTGACCTAGTTCTGTGCTAAGGACCCTCTTCGTGGAGACGTAAGCCCGTACCTCCAGGTCAGCGGACCTGTTCAACAGTGCGGCCCCAGAGAGTAGGGCACCGTGCTGGGCCTGCAGAGGCCGTTCAGCAAGCACTTGTGGTTCAATGGTGGAGTCTTGTGCTAATTTTAGGATGGATAGGAGTTTTTTCACTGACTTATTACAGGTGTATGTGTAAGGGTCCAAAGGATCTTTGAAGTCAGGGCGTGGATCTTTTTCTGGAGCACAGTTCCTGGCAAATAGCCCTTTATGAATATTTATGGGATTAGATTCGGTTTGGGGGAGAGAGTGCTGTGGCCAGGATAGTGCTGGTTCACCATGTGAAGGTGAACATTTGCTTTTTGTGCCCCTCCTTTTGGGTATTGGCATCTTTCCCCCATCTTCTGAGCCTCTCCTTTTCCTGATCATGCAATTCTTGTTGCCCTGGTTGAAAGGTCTTGGCTCCAAAGGACTCCATCTTCCGTGGTGCTTGCTCAACCAGCTCAATCTGTGAGTGGGAAGAAGGGAGGGCTCCTCCACCTGCTCCAGCTGAGTCCAACATCGGATAACTTGTGCAGTACTCTGGTTCTCAAAGTGGGGTCCCTGGACGAGCGGCATCACCTCCCCTGGGAGCTTGTTAGAAATGCAAATTCTCAGGCCCTCCTCAGACCTCCTGAATCAGATGCTCTGGGGGTGGGGCCAGTGATCTAAGCCCACGGGTCTCAAGCCTTGGCAGGTAACATCAAGTCTACGTACTTGGTAATGCAGAGGGTTGTGACAAGCCCTCCAGGTGATTCCAGCGCACGCAAGTGTGAGAATCGCTGGGGTCACAGGCAGCCCTGGGTGGCTTCTAGGTCCAACATGGACTGTGTGACATTGGACAAGAAACTTCCCTTCTCCTCTGGGAGCCTGAAAGGGGTATGTGACTTGGGGGTCGGTGAGCTCTTTAGGACACCCAGGTAGAGTTGGAGGGCTGAGGTCAGCCGATTGTTCCCCCCTCCCTGGGTACCCCAGGATAAGAACTTTCATGATTCTCTAACATTTATGAACAGGTGGTAATATTTTTTCTCCTTTGGCTCAGAGCTGGGATTATTTTAAAATTTTTTCTCTATTAAATATAGAGGATTTATGTAATCTTGGTCTTTGCTCTCCTTGGGGAGACCCATGTGATCTAAGCCCACGGGTCTCGAGGGTTAGCATGTAACATCAACTCTAGGAACTTGTTGGCAATGCAGATTCCCGGGGCCGTTCCCAATGAGTCTGAACCAGAAGGGCTAGGCTGGGGCCCAGGAATCTGTATTTTCAGCAAACAGTGCAGCTGACCCTAATGCATGTGTTTCAGGGCCACCATGACCGTCCTTGGTCCCACGATGCTGACACAGGTCCACTTTGGCATTCATGAGAAGGGTCCAGCATCCGTGAATGCCACTGGTGGCCAGGATGCACCGAAAGAGAGGCTCTCCAGATGAACTTCTCCCCTCCATGGGAGAGAAGCTCCTTTGCAAACGTCCTCCTCCGCCTCGCCTGCTCCTTTATCAATTGGAGTGGGTTGTTACGGCGATGAGTAGGCGAGGGGGCAGAACCAGGAGGGGATTGTGAACAATCCTGGTTTAACTGACTTAAATCTCTTTAAATCGGGCTCTTGGCAGCTCACGCTGATGTGTTGCCAGCTTCTGGGAGCCTGTGGGCATCACGAGGTCGGTGCATTTTCCTGGGCCCCGCACCCCACAATGGTTTCTTTAACTGTGATCCCCTCAACTCCAGGCAGGCAGCAGCTCCTAATCGATGGTGATGGTGGTGGTGGGCAGTGGATGGTGGGACTCCTGGGAGTGGTTCACTTCCTGGGTCTCAACTACAGAATGGGGGTTAGCGGGAGGTTCGACTCAGGTGAGGTGGTGAACAATTTGTCCATGACTCTCACGTCATGTTCTGCCAAAGAATAGGGCCTCTGGAGTGTTGACGGAATCGTAACTTGGCACCTCCAGAGAATTCCCAAACGGCCCCCTTCTGTCCGTCTCCACTGAGAGCACCCCCGTCCAAGCCACCATCGCCTCTGGCCTGGAGGATTGCTGTGACCCCCAAACGCATCTCCCTGCTTCCCCTCTTGCGCTCACTCTACTCCTTGTCCACTCTGAGCCAGCAGAGCCTTGGAGAGGTAGTTGAATCATGTCTCTCCCCTGGCTATGGCACTACTTCAGTGCTTGCCCTCCAATGTCCTGGGGACGGAGTCCAGATCCCCCACGTTGGCCAGCAGAGGCGCCGCCTGGCCTGGCTCCGGCTGACCTGTCCACAGCCCATGCCATCCCCCTGGCCCTCCCTGCCCAGCAGCGCTGGCCTTTCTGTCCTCTGAAAAGCCAAGCTCTTTGTGCCCAGGGCCTTCAGATATTCTCTTCCCTCTTCCCCACAATCTTTTCCTGGCTGTCTTAATTTGGGTCTCCCAAAAAGCAAACCCCAAGACCCAGGCCCAGGAAGAGGGAGCAGGGGGTTGAGGCTGGGAGGGAGGAAAGGCTGCTGAAGGCGTGCTCATGGGCAGGTCCACAGCAGCGGCGGCACGAGCCCACTGAGCGCGAGGGCGGGGCTTTCCTGAGCTGTCCTACCTGGGCAGCGGCGTTGATCCCCACACTCTTGGCCCCTCTTGGGCGAGTGTTCCCCTCACAGGTATCAACTCCTTGCCTTAGGCAGAGAGAGGTAGGTGACCAGGTGGGAAGTGGTCAGTGCAAGCTTCCCTGCAGTGCCACTGATGACCTGCAGGGGGTGCGAGGGGATTGGCGTTGCTTTTTCAGAAAACCCAAGGTTTCCCCCTCTTGTTCTTTCTTCTAGCACCCTGATCTTGTTCTTTCTCCTAGCATCCTTCCTAGACTTGATCTCAACTTGCCAGTATCAGTTTGCACGCTTCCTTGAGGTTGGGTTCAGCTGCTCCATGGAGAACTCCCAGGGCTGAGCACCGTGGGTGGTGCACAGTGGATGCTCAGGAGATGCTGTTGAATGAATGAATGAGTGAATGAATGACTCGGTGACTCCAGCTGCCTTCCTGGTCTCCTTCCCCATTTCTTCCAAGGGGTCATGGCTCGAGGGCAGGTGTTGCTGTCCCGAAGACTGACTCTTTTGTGCTTTTCACCTGAGAATGCCACAGAAGCCTGAGATACAGAGAGCAGCTGCTCATATTTGTTTTTCAAAACCAGGCTTGATTGTATTTGGGTTTTGTGCTGCTGCTTCTTTTTCTTTTCCTAAAGGGATTGGCTTCTAAGAGTAAAGAAGGGGGAATTTCTGGGAGATTATTACATATTTTCTCTCACGTGGCAGCCTCTGTTTGTCAAAACAATCTCATAAATTTGGGTTTTGCTTTTTCTGCTTCGTGCAATTTGGTTTTCTCTCCCTGTTTCTTCTCCTTCAAGCTTCAGGCTGTTCTGCTGAAGTTAATTCCCAGGAGCATTAGGTGTTGATTTTGTATTTGTTCGTTTATTACAGTGCATTCAAATAGCTATTTTCATAAGTCAGTGGTTCTGTTTTCTGGGTTCAGTTTTTTAGAAAGACTTTGTTTGGAAAACTGTGAAAGCCAGAGAAATGTATTGAAAAAAAAAAAAGATGAGAAAAGATGATTGATCTGGTTCAGATAAGCTGAGGATTGCGGTGATCAGCAGACATACTTAACCCGCCTGGGAATTTTACAGACGATATTGATTAGTTTCCTCTCACAACTCTGGTGATTTGTATCTAAAAGTGTCGAGCATAATCAGAAAGAAGGGAATTGGGGAGTTGATAAGAGAAAAGAAAGGTGAAGCAGATGGTAGACTGGAAGGAGACGCACTCATCCCTTTGTTAAGAAAATGTCAGTAGAACCCACACTGTTTGACACAGAGCTGGGAATTGACAATGAAAGCTGTGGTCCTCTGCCCTCAGGAGACTTATGTCCTTCAAAGGGAGGCAGAGGCCTTCTGTCCAGCGGGGTTAGTATTAGGACAGCGACATGCACAGAGCAAGCACAGGAGGGCAGAATGGAGACATCTAGCATGAGAAGGTCAGAGAAGGCTTCCTGGAGGAGGTGACAAATGGACAACTCCGTCTTGGAGGGGAGAGAGGGAGCACGATAAGGTCGAGTCTCAGTCCTGGAGACTGTAAGGAATTACAAGTGAAGATTCAGTGGGCCAGGAGGTGCTGTGGTGCTCTGATCTGCTTTACCAAGGATAGCGCTAAGACTCTCTGACATGGGGCGTTGGCCTATAATCAAGATTCTTTGGTTGTAGTAGGCAGAAACTCAAGTCAAACAGCTTTAAGCAAAAAAAAAATTTTTTTTTTTCTTTTGGTTTCTATAAAGGGACACAGTTCAGGGTTCTGGCTTCAGGCATGGTTGGATCCAGGAGCTCAGGGTGTTCCATCAGAGAGTAATCTCTTTCTTTTCATCTCTTGGCTCTGCTTTCCTTTGTTTGCCTCTATTCTCAGACAGGTGGTCCTCTCATAGTGGCGAGATGGTGGCCGATAATTTCAGGCCTGCACATTTGCCTTTCCACAGCTTCAACAGAATAGCATGCTTCGTCCCTGATAGCTCTGCTCAGAGTCCCAGCATCGAGTGTGAATCAGTCCAGATGTGCTCACATGAGATTTGGAAGGTGGAAATGAAGCAGAGCCACCCTTCTGCTATTTCTCCAGCCAGCGCTGCTGTGGAGGCGTCTGCTTCGTGGAGGCAGTGTTAGCCCAGTCCTTCCTGGCCTCCCCTGGCTTCTGGGGGCTCCGGTTGCTCCTTGGCTTGCGGCAGCGTCACTGCAATCTGTGCCTCCCCCTTCGTGTGGCCTCCCCCCTCCTGTGGCCCCCCTTTCGGTGGCCTCTCCCTCCACATGGCCTCCCCCTCTGTGTGGCCTCCCCCTTCGTGTGGCCTCCCCTGTGCTGCCTCCCTGTGCCTGACTGTCTCAAGCTTTCCTTCCCTTTCTTCTGCAAGGACCCATCGTTGGCTTTGGAGCCCGCCCTCATTCACGATGACCTTATCTTGAGACCCTGCAAAGACCCCCTTTTCGAATAAGCCACGGGCAGAGGTGCTGGCTTAGGATTTGGACCCATCTTTCGGGGCCCACTATCCGACCCTCTACAGCTGCCATGATTGTGAAGTCATTAGAAGCATAAAGGATATTTTGAGATCTGCTCAAACTGTAGCATGATCCGGAAATATCCAGGATGTTCTTGGCAGGAGCACAGGTGCTGCTGGCACAGCTGGGTTTGTCATGGAAGGACACTGTAGTTCAGTGGGAGGCGCCACGCCGTGATGTCTTTTCTCACCCACACTCACTGACCAAGGACTCCGTGTTTGAAAGGACGTCATCAGAACGTGTCCGGGGACGTGTGACTTCCCAGCCCTCTCCCCCGCCTCTGTGTAGAGGAGTGAGGTAAAGGATGCTTCCTCCTGCCCCCTTCAGGGCTCCTCTAGGGCCGGCAGGAACATAGATGCAGGTGTGTGCTTGTGCTGGCTGCGTGTGTGTGTATGTGTGCTGTGCTGTGCACATGTGCTGTGTTGTGTGTTTGTGTGTTGTGAATGTGCTTTGTGTGTTGTGGGCATGTGTTTGTGTACGTGTGGAGGGCTGTGTGTGTTATGTGCTTGTGTGTTTGTGTGTGTGTGCGTTCAGAGCTCCTCTCTCACTTAGAGCAGTTCCACCTTCATTTTTTTGTGAGTTAGGGGTTCCTAAGATACAATTTGATGAGAGGGTTCTGCTGCTGAAAAAATCTTTAAAAACCACGGCTCTGGCCACGCCAGGACCCACAGGCGTCCTTGTGGCCCTGGCGCCCTTTCCTGCGTGAGCTGGCCCGGCTGGGTCAGTGTCCCACCTGCCGACCTGCCTCTCGCAGCCCTTCCCGCCCTCAGCGTGGTGGGGGTGTGTGGTTTTTCTTGCGCTTAAAGGGTCCTTCCTGCAAGAGACTTGAACCAGAAGCAGGATGCGTGGGGCAGGGAAACTCTGGGAAGCTCCTGTTTGCAGTTGTGGTCTAGCAGATAGCAGGAACTCACGCTACTTGTGGCTGAGTGAATATAATAACGATGGCAAACGTTGAATGGGATGCTGATTATGTGCCAGGACCTGGGCTGAAACTCTGAATAAGAATCACCTCTTCATCCTCACACCAACCCCATGAAGTTGGTCCTATTATCACTCCCATTTTCCTTTGAGGAAACTGAGGCCCAGAGAGGTTGAGCAATTTGCCTCAAATCACACAGCCAAGAAACGGCAAGCTGGGCCTCGATCCCAGTCGGGTCCTCTGCAGAACCACACTCAATTAGGTGGAGTGTCCTCTGCCAGTATGAGGATCGCCGGCTCCCTGGGCTCTCTCCACCTCGGTTTGAGGAATTCCCCATGCACATGTGGGCGTTTGTCCCTCGAGGGCATCTGAGGGGCACAGTGGAGAACTCAGAGAAGTTTCTAGCAGGTATCCTTCGGGATTTCCTGTGAGCTGGGCCCAGGGTGCTGCCCAAAGAGCAGCTGTCCTCAGTCCTGAGGTCTTTCTGTGGTCTTTTGCTCCATCCCTGTTGACCTGCTTTTTGCTTTTCCCAAAAATGTCCTATTGTGGTAAAATATACACAGCATAAAATTTTACCATTACCGCCACCGAGTGCATTCACCATGTGATGAAGCCATCACCTCTCTAGTTCCAGGACGCTTTCATCGCCCCTAAATGAAAGCCTGTACCCATTAGCAGTCACTCCGCTTTCCTCCTTTCCCCCGTCTCTATGGATTTGCCACCTCTGGACATTTCATGTAAAAGGAGTCACCCAGTATGTGGCATCTTGTGCTTGCTTCTTTCACTCAGCACAGTGTTTTCAAGGCTTATCCACCTTGTAGCCTGTATCAGTGCCTCGTTCCTTTTTGTGGCCGAATAATATTCCACCATATGGATAGACCACTTTTTGTTCTTCCGCTCACCTGTCGATGGACACTTGGGTTCCCACCTTTTGGCTGCTGTGAACATCTGGCCCAGGGTTTTGTTTGAACACCTGCCTTCAGGGCCACACCCAGGAGTGGAATTGCTGGTTGTGTGGTAACTTTTCACTTAGCCAGGAGCCTCAACCTGCTTTGGGGAGGAGAGCAGATGTGGGTGTGTGAGGCATGACCGTGGCAAAGGGCAGTCGATGGGCCACTTGCCAAGTACACCCCACCTGGGGGCTCAGGCCTGGCCCCTGTCGACCTGGGAGACTCGGTTTCCCAGGCTGCACCTTTCCCCAACAGCCCTCGAGCCAGTGGAGCAGCTTTGACTGATCGGACTTGTGGCCAAGAGAACTTCCTCTCCTCCCCACAAAAGGGCGAGTCCTGGAGCCCCTCAGGTTAGTGAGAGCCCCTTGAAGAGACCCTCCAAGCCACGTGAGGGGTGATGGCCTTTCCTCACTGCAAGTCATTCCAGGATGGCTTTAAAACGAAATTCCCTTCGTAGACACGAGTGCTGTCTGCAGGTCATCAAGCCCTGAGTCCCAGGGGCGCTGGCAGATGCCTGGCGAGGGCACTTGAAGGCACTGCTCCTCATGCTTGGCGCCAAGCCACTTCCCTCCCTTGGCACTTCTCTCGGTTTCCCCAGTGGTGCAATGAGGGCATTGGACTAGATTAGTGTTTCCCGAGCAGCAATCAACCAAACCTTCTCTGCTATTTTCCCCTAAATATATTTCCTTAAAACCCTGCCACCCAAACCTTTGTACCACTAGCATAGATGAAAAACTGGTGTCATTTGAAATAATTAGAAGCAACAATAAAAGTACTTCAGTTGGTTTCTTTTCATTTGATTGGTTTTCCTCTCTTCTTTCATTTGATTGGTTTCTTTTAAGAGTCTCTGCAAAAGAGCAAAGTTACAAACCCAGGCCATGGAAAGAGGGCAGAGGAGCTCTGGACCCAGAAGGCTGTGGAGGCCTCGTCATCCTCTTGTCCCCTCTCGGAGCCCCCGAGAGGGCTGCTGGGCACCTCACTCTCGGGTGAGCAGGATCCGACATGGGGGCTTCAGCCAGGTGCTGGTGCAGGTCGGTGGAGCAGACTGGAAGGGGCAGCGCCATCCCCCACGAACAGCCAGCCCTGGGGCTGGCTGAGCCCAGCTTTGGAGTTCCTGACTAGCTGGATGCACGGGGGCTGGTGGTGCTGGGATGGATGTGGCCCTGGGGACAGGCCCGCGTGGCGGCGGTGGTTCTGCCAGGTGGTGGGCGTGGGCACCGGTGGGCAGGACGCTGGAGACCCGCCGGGCTCTGCAGGTGTCCCCCACCACGCCCCACTGCCCTGCCCCTCTGCTGCACCTCGAAGTCCAGGCGCTGACGAGGGGCTGCGAGCCTCCAGCCTCTAGACGAGGTCCGACCCGGCATCCCCTGTCGACTCACCCAGACGTCTCTGTGGACTGATGCAGGCTGGGGTCGCCATAGCTGTGATGAGCACCGTAATTCAAAATATAACACTTGTTCCGTCTCCCCCGAGGGAAGGACAGGCACAGCCGCTCTGCTGACCACAAGCAGTGGCGCTGGCCGGTGGGGGCCCTGGCCCCGGCATTGACTGGTGGCGCCACTCCTGTGTCCCTGTTGGCTCTCTGCTTTGTGACGAGCGATGGCTCTGGGCATTGACCGGAAAGCGCTCTGTGCTGAATGGAATGACAATCCTGTTAGATCATAAACCCGCCTTGCTGTCGGCAGGGGCCTGTCCAGTGCCCCCACCTCTCTCCCACCTCCCCCCACCACAGGGTGGTAAAACGGGAGCCAGTCTGGGGTTAGGGAGCAAGTTGATCTGTGTCAACAATGCCCGGGATTATGAAAGTGGATAGAGTACTTGTCAGAGCCACGAGGAAGGCAGCTCCCTGGGCTTCCCGCACCCTGTTTATTAACATGCCATCCCAGCTTGGAGGCCGTGTTTTGAAACAGCGTGCCAGTGTTATGATTGTGATTGCTATTATTATTTGTGCAGTGGCATTTGGCAGCCCTTATTAAGTGATTCCTATTTGTTTCGGCATGAATGTACAATAGGCGAGCCTTCGGGACAAGTTCAGCGTCTCCAGCACAGTGGAATTTCAAGCATTGGCCCCCGATCCCGGTGTTGGCCTCAGTGTACAAACAAATACTGATCTTTCCATTTTGGGCTCTTTTGTGAAATGTTGAAGTGCTTTGATTCTTAAATCGGAGCCGGCTTTCAGGCGCAGTTCATCTCACCCTTTGTTCCCGGGGACAGAAGTGATGGATTTTGCAGGCTGGAGGAATCTGTCATTTTGGCTCCATCTGCTTGTTAGCCGTCTCCAGTGCCTGTGACGTGACACTCTTTGGGGCTTCAGCATTTCATCACATTCTTCACTGGGAGATTCTATGGCTGGTGACAGGGAGAAAGGGCAGCATCTTCTCCTTATTTTAAGGCTATAACGATCTAGGACTTGCGGTGGATATTTTTTAGGAGACATTAAGTCCAGAGAAAGGAATCTGAAAGATACCCTCCCCCAAATGCAGGGCTGTTCCTTCTATGTGCTGCTTGATTGCCTCTAGGGATGAGGCACTCACTACCTAAAGGTAACCCATTCCATCAAAACTTGGATCTGATTATCACAGAGTTTTTTCTTCTTCTCCCGTCTTTCTGTCCACTGTCATTCCCTCCCCCGCCCCACCCCCCCGCCCCCAGATAAGCTTCTGGAATTGTTCAGAACAAGTCCAACCCAGCTTGCCTATTTGGAAACAAATATCACATCTCATCGTCAGGTTAAAATATCTCCAATCCTTCTACCTGGATGGTTTCATATAAAAGGCTCATCTACTCTAGATCCTCATAGGAAATAGTTTCAGGAGGCTCTCAAAGGTTCCCCCGAGATTCTGTCTGTTCACAGGAGATGGAACTCTGAACTAATTTTTCATGTCGAAAGACATTCCTTGAAGATTTTGCCATGTGCCTGGTTACCAGCACTCATATCTGCGTCCCCTTCCCCCATTATCACGTTTGGTTCAGGGTCAGCTGACAGGAAAGCTTGTGACCTATCAGAGCCAAGCATCTCTCCCGGCCAATCAGAATGTAGCATCTCCCCTGGCCAATCGAGCATGTGTCTCCCGGCCACTGGGACTGGGTCTGAGATGGGCTTGAGCCAGCAGAGCTAATCTCAGAACTCCCGCTGGGACAGGGTAGGAGGGTGCTCCCCCACCTGCAGAGGGCATGGATGTGGGCTTCTCCACCTGGCCGGTTAACTCCATTCTTGGCTCAAGCCAGTTTGAGTTCGGTTTCTGTGGTTTGCAGATAAAAACATCCTGACCGAGAGATACATTTAATGCTTCAGGGTACATCCTTCAGTGTAGCTTTGGATTTACACACAGGTTCTGTGCAGCCAGCATGCACAGCAGAAGACTTTAAATAAAATCCCAACCAGGGTGATTTATAATTCCCAGAAGCAAATTTTGGAAGCAAATGATCAGGGAAGAGAGTCTGAAGAGAGAGTTTAACTGTCACCCTCGGGCATGTGGAGACCCACGGCTGGTAGCTTAAGCAGCGGTTTTGCAATTCTGGGGTCCCTGGTTTTGTCTTCCAGCAAAAGAAAAATTAGGAGCTGGTGGGAGAGATATTCAAGAAACCAGAACCCCAGAAATACCTTAAGACGCAGCTTTATGAGTGTAAAGCAGATTAATTCAGTCTAGCCTCATTTAAATATTCTAAAGCCCTAAACAGGCTTAACTCAGAGGAGAAAAAGAGAATGAAATCTCCGCATGGAGACTTGCGTTGTAATATTTTTGGTAGGTTACCGGGGGGGCATCAGTTATTATATTGCCATTAGTCTTTCACTATGCTAACTTTATTACCTTTAACTGGATTTATATAGCATTTGATAGAGTTTATATCGCTAGATTAATAAAAAAACATTTGAATGTGCCTAGAGCTTTGTCTCTGAGTGGGGCCCGTGGAGGGACTAATAAATTATAAAGTAACCTATCTCTTCCACTTAAAGGTGTAAACCCAGTTGATTCAGGCTGCTTTGTTTATGTTTTTGCCTAATGCTTGTTTCTTGGGGGAAAGAACCTCATGCAGGTGGGGGGAGGTCTGCAGAGGGGCAGGAAAGTGCCTGCCCAGCAACAGTGGTCGACGGTAGGCTTGCCTGGCTCGGGACCCCCTCCTTTGCCCCCTCCTGCTTCCCTCCCCTCCCTTCCCGGGGTGCCGCCCTGTGAGATGCCCACACCCTAACCTCAGTCTCAAAGCCTTCTTCTCTGGGGACCCAGCCTGCGACAGCTCCCTCTTATTAGCCACCTGCCTGGACCCCAGGCTGGCGAGCACTGGTTTAGGGAAAAGGCAAAGTCTTGGCGCCACTGGCTCCCTTCAAGCCTGGGGAGGGGGGCTCACAGACACAGCCGCTCTGGGCTTGTTTTCCTACCTGTGAAACAGGGACCATCCTCGGACCAATTGATCTGAAAGGGTCCCACCGACCCCTCCTCCCATCAAGCACCCCATGTTTGTTAACTGCTGTCAAATTGCTTTAAATCGTCCAGAGCTTCCAGCGACAGGGTGGCCTTGAGCACCCTGGTATAAACTTCACCATGTGGCTCCCCACACAGGGTACTTGCGTTTGTAAACGTCAGTCTTGAGGACACAGTAGTTGTGACATCACCATCTTCTTCAACACCATCTCAGAGTAAAGTTGGCTGGCTGTGACATCTGGGAGAGGAGACTCCCTGGGTCCCATCCCAACCAAATCCTGTTCAATAGATACACTTTCTAGACAACTTCTCAGTCATATGGTTCCAAAAAAGGTGCATCAGATAGATGAGTAGATAGCTTGGCTGGCATGATATAACAAATGTGGCAAAATGTTAAAAGCTGATAAATGTGGTTATCTGGGTAGGGGTAGATCGGAATGCTCTCTATTGTTTTTCTATTTTGCAACTTTTCCCTAAGTTTGAAATTATTTAAAAATCAAAAGTGTTAAAAAAAAAAAAAGGTCTAACAGTTCCTGCCCTTGAGTGGTTATTTCTTTTGTTTAACTCAGTGGTTCTCACTTGTGGTCTTAGCATCACCCAGGAATGGGTCAGAAATACACATTCTCAGGCACCAGCCCAGCCCTTCTGAAGCAGAAGTCCTGGGTCCCCAGCGGTCTGTGTTTTAACGACCCTCGGGGTGATTCTGACACCCGAGACTCCCTGGTCTCACCTACGCTTCCCTGCTGTCACTTGTCCAAAAGGCCCTTGCAGATCCTATGATCTAAGGGTAGGAAAGGTGGAGCAGGTGTTGTCCGTTCCTGTTTCACAGGTAGGAAAACAAGCCTGGACTGGCTGTGTCTCTGTGAGCCCCTCCTGGGCCACACAGCTAGCAAGGGAGCCAGTGGCACCCAGGCTAAGCCTTTGCCCTAAATCAGTGCTCCTCAGCCTGAGGTCCAGGCAGGTGGTTAATAAGTGACGGAGGCCCTGGGACCGAGGTCAGGGTGCAGGGTGCTTAATTGGGGAACCCTTGGGCAGCACTTGTGGAAGGGGGCGGGGATGGATTCCTGATACAGCTGCAGGACAGCCTTGGCTGACCCCTGGAGAGCTCTGGAGCTGGCCCAGCCCTTTGGAGTTGTCCCCTCGGGCTGAGATGGCTGGGGCCTTTGTACACCCTTCCCCCCTGCCCTCATCAGTCATTGGCTCTTGGGAAGGGTTGTGACCTTGGGCGAGGCAGCTCTGCGGCCTGGGCAGCCCTCAAAGGGGCTGAGGGCCGAGGGCTGTGTGCAACGGGCAGCCCCCGCCACTGGGGCAACAAGGCCTGCATTGTGGGGCCGCCCAGGGCCCAGGCGGCGCAGCCCCGCGCCCTCCATGGGAGGGAGGGGAGTGGGGAGCTGTAGACGCAGTCCCTGAGGAGCCAGTCCTGATATTTCAAAGGCCGGGAGGACACTGGCTCATTTACCAGTAAGTCCCCAGTGCGTCAAGAAAATGTCAAGTCGCTTTGCCTTTGGCAGAAATAGTTATTATCTCTGTGCTCTGTCCTGTGCTTCTCAGCCCTTCTCTGGGTCTTTCGATGGCCTCGTCCCTGTGGTACTCATGTCCCGTACCAGGGCCCAGTTGACCTCTTGCCTTCATCAGCCCCCTTCTCCTTTCCCCTCCCACCAGAGGGTGGAGCCTATGCAGCCTCCAGGCTGGAAGCTTGGCTCTTGCTCCTGATCTAGTCTATGAAATCTTTTGTCTAAACACTGAGAACTTATTCTGCCCCTAGGAGCGCATCTACTCTATTCTCGGCTTCTGCTGGGTCACCCCTTCCCCAGACAGTGAGGACAGAAGGCCCTGCCCATTGGCTGGGAGAGGGCCTGAGAGGGAGAAGGAATCGCTGGGCCAGCAAGCAGTGATTTTTTTTTCAAAAATATTATCCCTCCACACATTATCCTGCAGGGCCCTGCCCATGGCCTGTTGGGAAAACAGCGTCGCTGTCTTCACCCTTTACCTGCTGCAAGTCTGGATCCCTGTCTACTTCCTTAAAAAGCCCCAGCACAACCTGCCACCAACTGCCAAGGTGACCTTTTAGCATTTCTGCAGCTATCATGCCTCGATCTGCTTATTTGATTTTGTGTTAACAGTTAATGAGGTTTCTCTGTCTTAGAAGAAGAGATCATTTCCAACCATAGCTAATTTAGCAATAAGTGCAATACCAATGACCTGGAGTGAGTGATACCCCCATTTGACTTCTTTATGTCCAAACTGCCACTTTTAGCACATTTCAGTAGGGCATAGATATTTTCCCAGGCTGGCCCAAGAGTTTGAGGAGGGCTGGCATGGAGGAGGAACTTGCTTCTTAATATGTAGTTCCTTTAGAAAAAAGAAGAGAAGACCGTATTTGGTTCAGAAATTGAGATCAGTTTTGAAAACATCAAAACGTCATTAATTTGGGCAGAATCAGGTTGGCTGTATCATTCAATATTAAATACTGTGAAATAGCATTTTAGAAAAATAATTGGATGGAAATGTATTTTGTAGCTTGAGATTTTTAATCCAGCATGGACTGTAAGATAGTTGTACCTGGGTCCCGTGCTGGAAGCAGTTATAGGAGCCTTTAAACTAAGGATTGTCAGCACAGACACTTGCAGGGCTGAGCAAGTGGTATAGGGGAGGGAGGTGGGCTGGGTGTAAGACATTCACCACTCTGTCTTTCTTTTCTTTTGACAGGGACTTGGGTACAGAGAAATAGTTCTCTACCCTAAGAAAACAGCATTGTAAGCTCAGAGAAACAGCCTGCCCATGGACTTGGGCTTGGCGGGACAGTAGGGAGTGGAAGGGCTGTGGTGAACTGGCGGATGGGTATCGGCTCTAGTTGATTCGTTCTCTTTGGGAATGTGGGCCTGAGATTGCCCGAAAAAGCCATTCATTTGAATTTTCATGTGAAATCTTCTGATTTTATAACAACTAATTAAAAATTCATTAAAAAGTGGGTGGGCCAAAGCAAAACAAAAGAGCAACAGCAAATTAGAACACATCAGTGAGCCACATCTGGCCGAAAGGCCTTTTTAAGTGAAACCTTAACTTTTCTAGAGTGTGGCGCTGTTAGGAATTCTAGGACACGTGGAATTCAGCCTCCTTCCTAATTTAGGGGAGCCATGTATGTGCAGCCCTCCCAGAGGTGGGCTGCGGATACACCCCAAGTGCTGACGTGCTCGCTCTCTGACAAGATGGAATTCCCACTATTGGCCGGCCAGCGTTGTAAAGAATCCTCTTGGGTGGTAAATAACTGAAACCAAGGCAAACCTAAAGGTGTGTCTCATAAAACCTCGGGGCAGAACGCAGCCAGCTGGGCCTCAGGAAGGGCCTGGAGCCAGGAAATGAGAAGCCACCAGAATTCCCTGCCTCACATCCTACTTCTCTCCACCTACATGCTTTCCTACTCTCTCTCTCTCTCTAGGGGCTGACTCTCTCCAGTCCCCATGGCCAAATACGGCTGCCTCTCTGCCTCTTGTTTTAGGCAGCTCTGTTCCAGCCTGCCACAGACACCTGCACTTCCCTGTCTCCGGGTCTTAGTCCCAGAGGCCCAGGAGAGAGACTCTGATTGGCTCACCTTGAGTCAGGTGTCCACCCCTGGACCAATCAGCTATGAGAGGGGGGCGTGGTCACAGGAACAAAGATGGCTTCTGAGCCGTCGCTGTGGGTGGGAGGGCTCGTTCCCAGAGGAAACAGGAAGCCTTGGCTTCTAGGACGGCCAGGGTCCCCAGGAGGTGTCGCGTAGATTCTCTTGAGAGCTGGTTTCAGGGTGGTCCTCTGCCCGCGGATCCTGCTCCTGCCGCGCGCAGGACCGCACAGAGCACCTCACTACCTCGTCCCCACGGCCAGGACAGCCGCCTGCCCCGCGCGTTTCTTCTGCTGCCTCCATGTCCACAAGCGAGTTCCCAGAGGCCTCTCTGCCCTGGGCGCTCCCTCAGGAAAAGCTTTAATGGGTCAGCATTTTCAGGAAATGTGGTACTTGGGCTCATCCCAACTTTTGGGGACAGTTGTAAAAATAGTGACATCCTGAGAACTCGGAAGGGTTAATCGAAAGACAGAAAACCGGCTTTAAGAAAATCTGCTCGGGACCTGGAGCCCCGTGGAGCTAGGAGGGAGCCACCGCCTCCTCTGCGAGATGCTGCGATGCGAGAGTGAGCTATCAGATCTTGAAAAACCGTCTGTCACCGCGAAGGAGCTTGGCAGGGGAGGTGACCCCCTCGAAGGCCGCCTCTGACCCTGGTCTGCATGCCAGCAGGCCCCACCGCACTTGACACATCTTGCGAAGATGGCTGTGCACCGGGAGTAGCATCGCCATGGACAATGGAAATAACAGTGGTTCCTATTCAGGGAGCACTCAGTATGTGTCCAGCACTTTGTGAAGCCCTTATCAAGTGTGCTAATTAAATATTAATAGCAATAATTACCGTCTCGGGAGCACTTACAACGGCGTAAGCACAGTTCACAGGTCACTTCATTTTCTATCCGCATACCAACCTAAGGAGGCTGTCTTACTATTATCTGTATTTCAGAGCCCCAGAGAGAGAAAATAATGTGCCCATGGCCACCCAGTTAAGATATGAGGGGACTGGGATTTGAACCTAACTCCGATGTGGGCATCTGCCGGTGGAATCTCTCTGTCATACAACTTGGTTTTCATCTTTGACTGCAGGGCTTGGCCCACAGAGGAGCTTGAACTAAATGAGTTGAGGGAAGGAGCAAGAAAGCAAAAGTAACTCTGGAAAGAAGGGCAAAACCGAAACACTGTGGAGGAGGCCTGGGGGATTTGTTTGGGAGAGCTCCCTGGGGGAGCCTGAATCCGACTCTGTCAGCCAGGTTAAAACCAAGGTTCCAGGAAAGCAGCAGAAGACACATTTCCTTGAGGTTTTCACTTGCAAGTCTGTTGGTTTTGCTTAGCAGCCAAGCCCGCTGACAGCCCTGCCAGGGCGAGTCTCCAGATCCCTCCTTGCCTGAGGCCCTGTCTCCATCCAGCAGGACCTTATAAAGGACCTGGGGCGGGGGGAACTGCCCCCTAACCCCCCTCAGATCAGAGGTGGAATTGGGTTTCTCTTCAAGTGCAGTTCTTCTCTCCTGGGGCTTAGGAAGATACCCAAGAGCCTCTTCCCATTTTTAAACAATGGGGTCTTTGACCAGGAGGTTGACAGGGAACCCCCTCCTCTGATTCGCTAGAATGTGCAGAGATGTGGGGAGCAAGCAGATGCATTGCTTTGTGTTGTAGTGGGTGTTGTAGAATCCCATGTCATGCATCCCCACCTTTGCTGCCCTCATCCCGACTTCAGAACCCAGGTGGGGACCTGGGGGAGAGGGCAAGCAGTTGGCAGAGCCAACTGTGTGTGGGGTGGGGAGAGGGGCTGTCTGTCAAGCCAAGGTTGCCCACAGGGCAAGGTTGCCTCTTAATTCTGTTCAAGGTGACTGTCAAAAATCCACTGAAGACTTTCCTAATGAAATGGAAAAGTGTGCAAATGTATCCTTCTGCATACAGATGCCTTTTCTTTTTATCTCCTAATAATTGCTCCCTTAGGTTCAGCTTCATAATATTAAAAGTTCTTTTTCTTGTTCTTCAATTAGTCAAAGCAGTCCACCTTGCCTGCCTACTTGAGGCTGGTCTTTGGACGTTGGCAGGCAGGGACTGGAGTCCTTGGTGCGAGGCCTATGCTCTTTCTCTTTCGTTTCCTTTTTCCGTTATTTACTTAGTTTTTTAATCTTACAGGAATGGTTGGAATGCAGGTGGAATTAGATATTCTTGAGAGTGGATGTCTCTGAGGGAAAAGAACATCTTTCAACAAGTGAAGATGAAAAGAGGGTTCTTGAAGGATATGTTCCAACTGAAGTTGTCACAGCTCCTGATCGTGGGTTTGACAAGACTAGTACCTAATGCTGGGGAACAATTAGTAAACTCATCTGAGTCCTGTTTGATGCTTCTCTTGTCAACCCTAATCTCCTAGTTTTAAGGCAACTGATTTTTTTTTTTTTTTATATGCCGCGTTTGAAATTTTTGTCTCTTGAATTTCACAGAAGCAATTCTGGGTCAGTCAGTGTGTTCATGTCCTGGCCTCTGTCATCAAACACTGCAGATCAGCTGCCGCTGCAAATAGACGGGGCCGGCTGCAGGAATCTGTTGCTCTTCTTTGACAGCTTTGACAGAAACTAGGAAGTAGTTTGGAAATCACAGTAGCATCTCTAAAGGAAGGCCCCATGTTAATTCACAAGATTTAGATATTTTTAATACAGCCTCACCTAAGGAAATGTAAAAGCATTCACTGTGCTCTCAGAAAAGGCAAGCATTTGGGGTGCTGCCTAGCTTGTTTTCAGGTTTTTTTTGGCAGTTAGGTTGGAAGGTAGCAACTTTGTCTTAGAGCAGGGATTGGCCCAGCCTGCAGGTTTTGTAAAGTTTTATTGGAACACAGCCATGCGCATTCATTTATATGTTAGCTGCACTACCTTTGTGCTACAAAGACAGAGTTGAGTAGATGAAATATGAAAAGCAGAAAATATTTCCAACTACACCAATTAAGTTTGCCCACACCTGTGTTAGTGGACCCTGCCCCCCTTTTCCCCTTTCCGAAAGTGAAAATGAAGATGGAGGCTATTGGGGTGTCTGGTTGGTTCATGGTTGTCGAGGACTGTTCATTTGTTAAGCCCTTTGTCACACCTCTTCTGAGCAACATTTTGGTAACCTACAGTGAGCAGATGGGAAAATAGGGGGCTCTTACAAGATTTTTGCTTCCTGACAGAAGTTTGACAAGGAGGCTTTTGAGGCAGAAGTTGGAGAGCCTTGTTATCATTGGGTCTAGGATACCTTCATCATAAAACAAGTGCAGTTTATGTAGGGAAAAAGCAGTCAAAGTGCAGCAATTTCAAGTGGTTCAACCTTATACATGTGCATTTTATACTGAGAGGTTCCCAGTTTTTTTGCCAAAGGCCAGCAGAGGGAGAATAAACAGTCTTGCTGGCTTTTCTTGATGCTGTTTACTGTTTGCTCTTGCTTCTCTAAGCACAAAGGGTTTCTGGACTTCTGGGTCCAGAATTTGCCTCT
The DNA here is from genome assembly GCA_026826555.1 of Tolypeutes matacus. NCBI lineage: Eukaryota > Metazoa > Chordata > Mammalia > Cingulata > Chlamyphoridae > Tolypeutes > Tolypeutes matacus. The sequence continues at coordinate 3,545,425 of JAKSZT010054518.1, read as the reverse complement.
AGATATGGTGCTAGCTGAACTCTATGGGTGGAAGTTATGGCTGTATTGCCCAGGAATTGAATCTGCTTTCTTGGATGGTGTGGTAGGCCAAATAATCCCACCCCCACCACCTGCAAGATGTCCACATCTAATCCCTGGAACCTGTGAAGGTGACTTTATATAGTGGACTTTACAGGTGTGATTAAGTTTAGATTTTGAGATGGAAGAGTCTCCTGGATTATCTGAGTGGGCCCTGAGTGCAATCACAAGTGTCCTTGTAAGAGGGAGGCAGACGGAGACTTGATACAGACAGAAGAGGAGAAGGTGTGTGACCACAGAAACAGGGATTGGAGTGAAGTGGCCACAAGCCAAGGAATGCTACCAGCCTCCAGAAGTTGGCAGAGGCAAGGGACGGCTTCTCCCCTGAGCCTCTGGAGGAGCATGGTCCTACTGACACTTTGATTTCAGCCCAGTGATACTGATTTTGGACTTCTGGACTCTAAACTGGTAAGAAAACCAATGTGTTGTCTTAAGCCACCAAGTTTGTGGTACTTTGTGACATTAGCTGTGGGAAGCTGATAGAGATGGTTGTCAATGGTACAAATCTTTGCTACAATTTCTCCCTTTATTTATTTATTGTGAGCTCACTGTGTGCTAGGCACCGTTCAGGGAGCTGTGTACAAAACAGGCACAGCTCCTGCTTTGGGAGTGTTGAGGCTGGTGGGCAAGGCAGGCAGACAATCAACGCATAAATGAGATGTTTTCTCAAAGTGACACATGCTATGTTCCAGGTACTAATGCTGCATAACAAATTATCCCTAAACTTAGCACCTTCCAACAACCATTTTATTATGTTCCTAGATTTTATGGCTTGGGAATTTGGACAGAGCACGGTGGGGAGAGCTTGTTTCTGCTCCACAATGTCTGAGGCCTCATCCAGAAAGACTTGAAGTTGGGGGGAGATCAGAATCACTGAAGGCTCACTCTCTCATGTGCCTGACCCCTAGGCTGGGATGACTTGTGGACCAGGACTGCTGGCCTGCACATCTGCACGTGGGCTCCACATGTGGCTGGGCTTCCTCAAAACATGGTGGCCATAGGGCAATAAGTACTTGCAAGCTGCAAGGCATTTCATGACCTGGCCTCCTGCATCCCCCAGCATCACCTGGTCAAAGCAATCACAAGCCTGCCCAGGTGAAGGGGAAGGGACATGGACCCCTCCCGTGGATTGGGAGGAATGAGCTGATTACATTGTAGAAGAGCACATGGGATGGGAGATGGTGGTGTGACCACACTTGGAAGATTCGACCTGCCAGTGCTGTGAAGATGATAAAACAAGATAACAGGATAGAGTGGCTAGAATGTGGGCGCTACTTTATTTTTTATTTTTATTTTTTTAAATATTTTATTTATTTATTCATTTATCCCCCCCTTGCTGCTTGTGCTCGCTGGGTCAGCTAACCACGCCATGCAGGCGGGCTTGCCTTCACCAGGAGGCCCCGGGAACCGAACCCGGGGCCTCCCATATGGTAAACGGGAGCCCTACTGATTGAGCCACAGCCGCTTCCCTGGGCGCTACTTTAGATCAGATGGCAGCAAAGCTCTCTGCAGAGGGATATTAAATTTGAATTCTGAATGGGGAGAAGGAGCCTTCCTTGGGAAGGTCTGGGGGACGAGTGGTCCAGGCCAGGGGAGATATTTGCATACTCAGTGAAGGTGTAAGCTATTAGGACGAAGACCTTGGCCAATGAGGATGGATGCTGACTGTGTGCTCCGAGGGAGGCTGTGCCAGTGCAGTCCCGGGAGGAGGGAATCCCAGGAGCAGAGCCCCAGGGGCGGGAATGGGCTTAGCTTCACCCATCACTCCATCTTAGCACCCATATCACCCTGTTTCATTATCTCCTTAATCTTTATCCACTTTCTCAAATTAATCTTATTTGTGTGTTGATGGTCTTTCTTCCCACTAGATTGTAAGCTCCATGAGACCAGGAACCTTGTCTGTCATGGAAACCTGGTTCTCAGCTTGCAGCAGAGTGTCTGTCTTATGATCAATATCTGGTAAAACTTGGTTGCATGGCATGGGTCAGAAGGGGCCTACTCCAGCCCATGGGGCTGCCTGGCATTCGAGTTTCCTCTTGATTTTGATGTGTGCAGCTATAGTAATTGCCACAAGATTAAGTAATTAGAGAAAAGCCCAAGGATGTCATCAACCTTCTGGACACTTGAAATCTGTCAGTGGGTCAAGTTTGAACCCAGTAATGATGCTACTCATATGGGCCATTGGTCTTTTAAATGAAATTCTCTTTCCCTTGTTTGAAAAATGCTCTGAGCACAGGAAGGGAACCGAGTCTGTGGAGCCCCTTGTAAATGGCTTCTGTAATTAATCCCCTGGGACTCGTCGGCAGTGGCATGATGTCCATTACTTATGCACAGAAATAAAGATAAATGTGCTTGGATAATAGCCCCGGGAAGGCATAAATCTTGCTTGTTTGTGGGGGAAGGCAGCCCACGAGGACGTGGTGCTGTGGCTGAGGTTTTCTTGATTTATGAGAACATGCATACTGTTAGGAGCTGGGATTTAGAACCCAAAGGTTAAAAGAGAGGATGGGCGTGCATGGCCTTCCTTGTGGCTTCGGGCCAGACTCACTGCGGAGTCTTCCGGTCAGCTCTTGGTAAGTCCCGTTGACCCAGAGGAGTATCTTCACTCAATTGCAGATTCAGCAACCACTGTCCTACGGAAGGGCTTCTCGTAACTGTGGCAATTACATCTTGCTTCTGAATGAGCCCATGGCTGCAGGCTTACTTAGCACAGGGCCTGGTAGAAGCTGCTGGTAGCCATGCTGAAGAAATTGTGCAAACCAGGCTGGAGCTGTGGGAGAGAGCAAAGTAAATTTTGGTGTCCAGGGACGTTTTCATTTGGCCATTTTGCTAGCATTTACATGTCTGGTCAGTGTTTATCAAGTTCCTGCTATGTGCACGCTTACGCTAGATCATAGGGTTTGGGCACAGTGAGTCTTGCTCTGTGGGGCACATCATTACTTGAATTAGTTGCAGGGTTTGCCAAGCTGCTGCTGTTTTCTAACCACCTTGTAACCATGTACCAACTTGTAGTGGATTGAACTGTGTCCTCTAAAATATCTTCAAGTCCTAACCACAACTGCGTACCTTATTTGGAAGGCCCCTTGGATGTGACCTTATTTGGAAATGGGGTCTTTGCAGATGTGATTAAGATGAGGTCATACTAGATTGGGGTAGGTCCTAAATCCAGTGACTGGTGTCCTTATAAGAAGAGGAGATGACACCCATTGACTCACACAAAGAGAGAAGTCCATGTGAAGGTGGAGGCAGAGATAGGAGTGATGCAGCTACAAGCCAAGGAGCACCGAGGACGGCCTGCCAGCACCAGAAGTAAGTAGAGGCAAAGGAGTCTTCCCTAGAACCTTCAAGGGGAGCGGAGCCCTGCTGACACCTTGATTTCAGACTTCTGGCCTCCAGATCTGTGAGGATAAATTTCTGCTGTTTTATGACACCCAGTTTGTGGTACTTTGTTACAACAGCCCTAGGAGACTAAGACAGCGTATACCAGAAAGACTGTCTCAGCTTCCTGCTCACTGACTCCCTGAAAATTCAGAGTGAATCTCCCTAGACTGACAGGTCACTCTTCATGGACTTGAAATTCACTATTTTATTCCTCTTGCTTCAAGATGGCTTAAAGAGGATTGTGTCCCAGGTGGTATCAGTTGCTCTAATACCATTGTCTGATTTAAAGATCTGGGGGACTGGATTTTTTAAAAAAGATTTATTTATTTACTTATCTCTCCCTCCCCTTGCCGCTTGCGCTCGCTGTCTGCTCTCTGTGTCCATTCGCTGTGCGTTCTTCTGTGTCTGCTTGTCTCCCTTTGTTGCGTCATCTTGCTGCACCATCTGCGGGCGCGGGCTGTCAGCTCTCTGCAGGCATGGGCCAGTCTGCCTTCACCAGGAGATCCTGGGAATCGAACCCAGGGCCTCCCATATGGTAGACAGGAGCCCTGTCGATTGAGCCACAGCCGCTTCCCTGGAAGACTGGATTTTAATGCTCAGAGAGAGAAGAACATGCTCATTGTCGATAGCTGGTAGACTCATCTATCCCATGACCACGTTTCCTACACCCCAAATCAGGGTGTATTATCTGAATTTATTAATATGCAGTGCCCCTGAATATAGGAAAATTGAATCCTCATTGGCTATGCAGTTAACCAATTGATTGTATTGAAAGAATAGCATCGCATGAAATTATAATGGTTCTGGAGTACCTGGATTGGATGGGGGCTGAATGAAGGATCTGCCAAGCCAGAGGAAGGCTGGCAAGGGGGATGGTATAGGCTCCTGCACTCTGGCATTTGCTTTTACCACCTCTGGCCCTATTTCCCCTAGCAAAAGATGCAAAAATGATGCCCCTTCAGCTGAACCTGGCCAACAGATGTACTTTGTTTCACTTATAAAGTGTCTGACAAAAATGGAGACTGATATACAAAATTGAGTTATTTCTCATAAAGATCTAGAGTTTTGATCTCTCTTGAAACAGAAGAAGCACTGGAAATGTGCTTAAAACTATGAAAGAGCATTGCATTCTCACTAGAAACAGACTCCTGGAATGGAGCCAAGTGGTGCCTGCCCCCTTTAGACAAGGCACAGGCTCACTAGATTGCCACAGTCCCCACCACCCCCTCTTGTCTGCCCTGCACTGAGGCTGTCAGTTACCATTTATAATCATCCTTGAACGATAGTTTTTCTCATGTCAGATAAATATTTCTCTGTTCCCCTGATGCTGTCAGACGTGCAGGGTATTTCCAAAGGGCTGTGTGTTTTGAGAACAAAAGGAAAGAACATTTTTGAAGAGTGAAAATCATTCCTGTGTGTTTAATATGCAAGCAAAATGTGTTGGCTGCTTCTGTTCACTTCGGGTCGCTGTGTGGTCCCTGTAGGCATTTGACTTTCTGACCCCTGAGTCCAGTAAGAGGTCAGGGAGGGGCCCTGTGAGACCCACAGTGTGTTGGGCCACCCCTTGCAGAGCCTGCTGCCCCAGATGCAATAAACCTGCCTCCTGGGCTCCTTCTGAATGCAGTGGATTGGCGTCTGTATCATCCTTAATGAATGAATTGAATAGCTCACAGCAGGGGAACTTTTACCCAGCGGTTTCCCACTTAGACCTCCTCTTTCCCCCTCTCCTCCACTAAACAACAGAGTTTGCTCGTGTGTATTACCCTGTAGTATTGGGGGTGGCAGTTTTACATTCATGGGGACACTGATTTTTTCAGTTTCAGGCCAGATTTTTCTTATCAAATGTCTCTGTACCCTCCACATCAGCTCCACAGGATGCGGCACAGACTGAAATGAAAACTTCACGTGTGCGGAGTTCTTTTCTTCTACACAGTGCAAGGAGCTGGGTAAAAGCATGGTGTTGGGAGCCAGCTGCCTGGTTTTGAGTCCCAGCTCCATGTGACATTGTGCAAATCACTTAGGCTTTCTGGGCCTCAGCTTCCTTGATTGTAGCCTAGGAGGACTAAACACGTCTCCTCAGAAAGTTGCTGTGCTCAGTGATAAGCTCACACGTATAAAGCACTTAGTGCCTGGCACTCGGCGAGGATGATGCTTGTGTTCACTGCTCTGCCCAGCATCCCCGGTGCCTGGTGCGTGCGAGGGTCGTGGGAGATACTTGTTTTGTTCCCGGCTGTGATTTCAGCACCTAGGAGAGTGCTGGCCCTTGGCTGATGGTCAGTAGGTAGTTGTCACGTGAGACAATGAGCGAATGACTTCAAGGTAGTTTTTTAATATGAAAAATAAAAAAAATTATTGAAGTATATCATTCATACATGAACATACATAAACAATAAGTATATAGTAAAAGTTGCGAACTTACAAAACAAACATGCACATCATCATACAAGGCTCCTGTATAATCACACTGCCACCACCACCTTGCTTGTTGTGAAACTTTTGTTAAAACTATGAAAGAGCATTGCCAAAATACTACTACTATCTATTACCCATATCTTATATTTGTTGTGATTTCCCCTCAACCCACCCGATTATTAACACCCTGTATTAGTATTATATATTTGTTATAGTCATGAGAGAATGTTCTCATATCTGTTCAACAGTTAACCACAGTCCATCTTCTTCCACAGAACTCAGTGTTTTATACAGCCATGCTTTGTACAATCCATTCAAAGTGTACCCCCGGCGGCTCTCCTTTTCATCAGACTTGTGCTGTCATCACCTCGGCCAATTTTAGAACGTTTTCATTACTCCAAAAGGAAAAGTCTCATACCCCCTCATACCTCCCTATCTTTGTCCCTTAGAAATGATGTAATAACTTCTTTGGCATTGCTGGCAAAAATGTTACAATATTGCTGTTAACTATTATCCAGAAGTTACATGTAATTTTCCCCTGTTTCACCATATTCTTAACACTTTGTAAGTGTTCATCCACCACTGAAATCACCGTGTTATACAGTCCCTGGATTATTCTCTAGCTTTCTTTGAATTGACATTTACTTCCACAGACTAACCCTTTCAGCCACAATCACATTTATAAATCAGCAGTGTAAGTCGTACTCACTATAATGTGTTACCATCAACTCTATTCATTTCCACACTTTTATAATAAACTTTATTAAAAATTCTACATACATTAAGCGTCAGCTCTCATTCTCAATCCACTTCTATCTCCTAGTAATCTATACTCTAGAGTTTTCCTAGATAAACCTAGATCATATAATATTTGTCCTTATGTGTCTGGCTTATTTTACTCAACATAATGTCCTCAAGGTTCGTTCATGCTGTCATATGCATCCCAACTTCATTCCTTCTTACAGCTGAGTAGTATCCCATTGTGTGTATATGCCATGTTTTGTTTAGCTGTTCTTTGGATGATGGACATGGGCTGGCTCCATATTTTAACAATTGTGAATAATGCTGCTATGAACATTGGTGTGCAATGTTCTTCTGAATATATTCCTTCCCTTCAGTTCTTCTGAATACATTCCTAATGATGGGATTGCTGGATCATACAGCAGTTCTATATTTAGCTTCTTGAGGCACCACCAAACTGTCTTCCACAGGGGCTGCACCATTCTACATTCCCACCAAGAGTGAGGGAGTGTTCCTGTTTTTCCACAACCTCTCAGCACTTGTAGTTCCCTGTATTTTAAATAATGGCCATTCTATAAGGTGTGAAATGGTATCTCACTGTAGTTTTGATCTGCATTTCCCTCATAGCTAGTGATGTTAAACATTTTTTCATCTGCTTTTTGGCCATTTTTATTTCCTCTTTGGAAAAATGTCTATTCAAGTCTTTTGACCATTTTTAATTGGATTGCTTGATTTTTAATTGCTGAGTTGTATGCTCTCTTTATATAACATGGATATCAAATCCTTATTGGATATGTGGTTTCCAAAATATTTTCTCTCATTGAGTAGGGTATCTTTTTAGTTTCTTGACAAGGTCCTTTGAAGGACAAAAGTGTTTAATTTTGAGGAGGTCCCATTTATCTATTTTTTTCTTTTGTGCTTGTGCTTTGGGGATTTTTTGGTTGTAGCTTTTACATTGATGTCCTTGATCCAGTTTGAGTTAATTTTGTATAAAGTGTGAGATAGGGGTCCTCTTTTCTTTTTCTTTGGATATAGATATCCAGTTCTCCCAGCACTGCATGTTGTTGAATTTTGTGGTCCAGATGGGTGGGCCTGACAGCTTGTCAAAAATCACTTGAGGGAAGCGGGTGTAGCTCAGTGGCTTGAGCGCCTGCTTCCCATGCACAAGGTCCCAGGTTCAATCCCTGGTACTTCCTAAAAAAAATCACTTGACCGTAGATATGAGGGTCTATTTCTGAGTTCTTGATTCGATTCCATTGGTCAATATGCTATCTTTATGCTACTACAATGCTGTTTTTACCACTTTAAGTAATATGCTTTAAAGTCAGAAAGTAAGAGTCTTCCAACTTCATTCTTTTTTTAAAAGACATTTTTGGCTATTCTAGGCCCTTTACCCTTTCAAATAAATTTGATAATTGGCATTTCCATTTCTGCAAGAAAGGCTTTTGGGATTTTTATTTGGATTGCGTTGAATCTGTAAATTAGTTTGGTTATAATTGACATATTAACAATATTTAGTCTCCCATTCTATGAACACGGCATGTCCTTTTGATTTATTTTGGTCTTTGGTTTCTTTTAACAATGTTTTGTCATTTTCTGAATACAGGCGCTTTATGTCCTTGGTTAAGTTTATTCATAAATATTTGATTCTTTTAGTCACTATTATAAATGGATTTTTTCCCTGATTTCCTCCTCAGATTTCTCATCAGTAGTGTATAGAAACGCTACTGATTTTTGCATATTAATCTTGTATCCTGCTACTGTGCTGAACTCGTCTATTAGTTGTAGTAGCTTTATTGTGGATTTCTTTTTTTTGGGTTTTCTAGATATAGGATCATATCATCAGTGAATAGTGAAAGTTTTACTTTTTCCTTTCTTATTTGGGTGCCTTTTATTTTACTTTCTTGCCTAAGTGCTGTAGCTTAGAACTTCTGGCACAATATTGTATAAGAGTGATGACAGTGGGCATCCTTGTCTTGTTCCCAGTCTCAGTGGAAAAGCTTTCAGTCTTTCACCATTGAGTACAGTATTAGCTGTGGGTTTTTCATATCTGCATTTTACCCTGTTGAGAAAGCTTCCTTCTATTCCTGTTTTTTGGAGTGTTTTTATTAAGGAACTGTGTTGCATTTTGTCAAATTCCTTTTCTGTGTCAGTCGAGAGGATCATGTGATTTTTCTTCTTCAATTTATCAATGTGGTTTATTACACTAATTGATTTTCTTGTGTTGAACAACCCTTGCATACCTGGGATAAAACCCACTTGATCATGGAATATAATTCTTTTAATGTGCTTTTGGATTCAGTTAGCAAGTATTTTGTAGAGGATTTTTGCATCTGTACTCATTAGAGAAATTGTTCTGGAATTTTCTTTTTGCATATTATCTTTATTTAGTTTTGGTATTTGGGTGGTGTTGGCTTCATAGAATGAATGTATCGTTCCTTCCAATTCAGTTTTTTGGAAGAGCTTGAGCAAGATTGGTATTAGATCATCTTTGAATGATTGGTAGAATTCACCTTTGAAGCTATCTAGTCCTGGGCTTTTCATTATTGGGAGGTTTTTGATGACTGTTTCAATCTCTTTACTTGTGATTGGTAACAAATAAAGGACATTGTAGGTTGTGTGTTTCTAGGAATTTGTCCTTTTCACCTACGTTGTCTAGTTTGTTGTTGCACAGTTGTTCATAGTATCCTCTTATGATCTCTCTTATTTCTGCAGGGTCACTGGTAATGTTCCCCCTCTCATTTCTGATTTCATTTATTTACATCTTTTCTCTTTTTTTTTACTTTGTCAGTCTAGCTAAGCATTTGTTGATTTTGTTGGTCTCGAAGAACCCAGCTTTTGGTTTTGTTGATTTTATTTTTTTTCTTATAAATTTCCTGTATTTCTGCTCTCATCTATATTATGTCTTTTCTTTGGCCTGGTTTGGGATTAATTTGCTGTTCTTTTTCTAGTTCCTTCATTTTAGGAACTAGTTAGGTCTTCGTTTTTACCTCTTTCTTCTTTTTAAATGTAAACATTGAGGGTTATAAATTTCTCTGTCAGCACTGCCTTTGCTGTATCCCATAGGTTTTGATATGTTGTGTTTTCATATTCATTCATCTTGAGATATTTACGAGTTTCTCTTGCAATGTCTTCTTTAACCCACTAATTTTTAAAGAGTGTGTTGTTTAATCACCATATATTTGTGTATTTTCCCTTTTTCTGTCCGTTACTGATTTTCAGCTTCATTCCATTATGATCAGAGAAAATGCTTTGTATAATTTCAATCTTTTAAAATTTATTGAGACCTGGTCTTGGTCTGTCTTGGAGAAGGATCCATGAGCACTTGAGAAGAATGTATATCCTGCTCTTTTGGGGTGTAATGCTCTATAAATGTCTGCTCAGTCTAGTTCATTTATCATATTATTCAGGCTTTCTTTTTCCTTATTTATCCTCTGTCCAGATATTCTATCCAATACTGAGAGTGGTGTATCGAAGTCTTCAGTATTATTGTAGAGACATCTAGTTCACCCTTCAGTTTGCCAGTGTGTACCTCATGTATCTTGGAAGAGATGCAGCCCTACCCACGCCTTGGTTAAGTTAGGCACACAAGTATTTATTATAGTTATTTCTTCTTGGTGAATTGCCCCTTTTATTAATATATAACATCCTTCTTAATATCTTATAACAGTTTTGCATTTAAAATCTATTTTGTCTGATATTAGTATCTCTGCCCCAATCTTTTTTGGTTATTATTTGTGTGGAATATCTTTTTCCAGCCTTTCATTTCAATCTGGTTGTGTCCTTACATCTGAGGTGAGTCTGTTGTAGACAGCATATAGGTGGCTCATACTTTTTTCCCATTTGCCAGACTATGTCTTTTGATTGGGGAGTTCAAGCCATTAACATTCAGTGTTATAACTGTAAAGGCATTACTTACTTCGTCCATTTTATCCTTTAGCTTTCCACTGCCATATCTTACTGTTGTCTGTTTTTTTACCCTTACAAATAATGTTCATTTCTACACTCTTCTCCAAATCTCTTGCCCTTGTCCTTTCCTTTCAGGCTGCAGCACTCCCTTTAGTATCTCTTGTAATTCTGTCTTTTGGTAACATACTCTCTTAGTTTTTGCTTGTCTGTGAAGACTTTAAATTCACCTTCATTTTTGAAGGGCAGCTTTTCTGTATAAAGAATTCTTGGCTGGCAGTTTTTCTCTTTCAGTACTTTAAATACGTCATACCACTTTCTTCTTGCCTCCATGGTTTCTGACAAGAGATCGGCACTTAGTCTTATTGAGGTTTCCTTGTATGTGATGCATTGCTTTTCTCTTGCTGCTTTCAGAATCCTCTCTTTATCTCTGGTATTTGTCATTCTGAATAGTAGGTATCTCGGAGTAGGTCTATTTAGATTTAATTTGTTTGGGGTGTGTTGTTGTTCTTGGATTTCGATATTTATGTCTTTCATAAGGGTTGGGAAGTTTTTGGTCATTATTTCCTCAAATATTCTTTCTGCTCCCTTTCCATTTTTTTCTCTTTCAGGGACACTGATAATGCGTAGGCTTGTGCATTTTGCATTGCCATTCAATTCTCTGAGGCCCTGTGCTATTTTTTCCATTCTTTTCTCTTTCTGTTTTCCTGTCTTTTCAAGTTCATATGCTTGGTCCTCCAAGTCACCAGTTCTGTCCTCCATCTATTCAAATTTGCTGTTATATGCTTCTAATGTATTTTTAATCTCATCTATTGTGTCTTTCATTCCCATAAGCTCTTTTACTTTTCTTTGAAGGCTTTCACATTGTTCTTTATGTTCACCCATTGTCTTCTTAAATATGCTTTGTCTCTTTAGTCATATTTTCCTTCAACTTCTTGAATTAATTTAGGAGATTTGTGTGATTATCATTGGTTAGTTGTCTTAAATCCTGTGTCTCATCAGGATTTTTGATTTATTCTTTAACTGGGCCATCTTTTCCTGTTCTTAGTATGATTTGTAATTTTTTGCTGATGTCTAGGCATCCCCATATGTTGGTGAATTTACTCTGATGATAATTTCTCTCTCTTGCCTCGTGGTTTTGTTTCATGACTCTTCTTTGATTTTTGGTTCACCTTATTCTACATCTTTAAAATTCCCCAGCTTAAGTTATCAAAATAAGGCCAGGGCTCACTAATGGGACACAGGTCCTGTCTACAGGCTCTGGGTCAAGAGACTCCAAGCAGTTTTTCTCCTTACAGTTTCCCAGCTGGCCAACAGATGGCGCTCACTGGTGAATCTTCCCACAGAGGTTTCTCTTTCAGCTTTCACTTGCCCATGATTCTGGGCAAACTCACTGAAGAGAAACCACTTTCTGCCCTCTGCCCCATCCTCCCTGGTCCCAGGGAGGAAGATGTCTGTTCCCCTCTCACTTGGCTGCAGAGAGCCACGGGTTTCATCCAGGCTACACGTCTTGAAGGTGGGGGATGGGTGCCGTTCCTGGCCACAGGGGCTACCTCCCAGTTTCCAGTGCAGCCTCTCTGTCTCTGTCCCTCGCCTTCCTCGACCATGCACAGCACTCCTCTGGTCTGTAGATCCCCAAAGCAGCTATCTCGTACAGCTTTTTGCCTTTCCTCCTTTGTTTTTGTGAGAGAGTTGAGCCCTGCCTGCCTACTCCACTGCCATCTTCCCAGAAGTTCAAGGTAGTTCTCAAAGTCGGTGTGAGCTGAAGTATGGATAGATAGACCATTCTCCCCAAACCAGCAGTCAGACATGTGGTATCGTGGTATGACCAAGGGCTTTGGCGTCCCTCCCTGGCACAAGAGATATCATTTGTAAGTGAGACACTAGTGTTTGTGAGGTGTGTTAGCAGTTTTATGGGGAGGTAGGAGCAGACTTAGAAAGACATAACCATCCTAGGGAATTGTGGAGGAGGGTTGGATTCAGCCTTAGCCCTGGGTGCTGGTGGTTTGGGAATGATCAGGGATTATGTGTTGGTTTCCCATTGCTGCTGTAACAAATGGCCATGAACACAAACATATCACCTTCAGCAGTGGAGGTCAGAAGTCTGAAATAGGCTCTAAGAGCTAAAGTCAAGGCGGGGCAGGGCTGCATTGCCTCTGAAGGTTCTAGGGCAGAGTCTGTTTCCGGGCCCTTCCTAGATACTAGAGGTCACATGTGTTCCTTGGCTCCTGGCCGCTGTCTGTAATGGCCTCACTCCAGTCTCTGCTTTCGTCATCATGTTTCCTTTCTGACTCTGACCTTCCTGTCTCCCTTGAATCATGTCCCTGTGATTACACAGGCCCCACCCAGATAATCCAGGATAATTTGCCCATCTCATGATCCTTAACTTCATCCCATCTGCAAAGTCTCATTTGCCATGTGAAGTAACATAGTCACAGGTTCTGGGGATTCAGAAATAGACATCTTTGGGGGGCTGTTATTCTGTCTACCCCAGCTCAGTAGGGTCCAGAGTAGCCAGAAAAGGCAGGATGTTATTCTGGACAGCATCCAGGTCCATCACCACAGGTGCTGGGTCAGGGCTTTGGGGCCATGGGGACCTTTTGTGTCTGCTGGAGGTTGGAGCCTTGAATCAGCATTTCTCCTCAGGCCATGGGATGTTCATGCTCGGGGGCCTGAGCATTGTGCCACATGAGGATGCAGGAGTGCTGGTGGAGAATGGATGCCTTGGACAGGAGGGACATTGTTGGTCATTCCTAGATCAGGGCCATGGTCATCAGGTACGTTGGGTCCAGGAGAGTGAAGCACCTCACAGCCAGTGCACAATTGTGTGCGACAAGCATGCCATCCCTCTGAATAAAAATGGCCTTCCTAATTCTCAAAACACCTTTTAAGTGGCCTAATTTTTCTCCTGGTCTGCCTTCTCCCCCTGATTATAAAAGCCATCTGCATTCGTTGTAGAAATTTAGAAACTGCAGCAAAATATAAAGAAGAAATAAATACTACTCAAAATTCCAATGTCTAGATATGTTGGTGTTGTTCCTTCCAGGCTTTTTTCTTTGTGTGAATGCACATACACACATGCACAAACACATACACATTCAACACATTTTTCCTTGTGAGATGAATTTATTTCGGGAAATTTTGTTGAATTATTACAGGTTCCAGGTGCATAGACAAAGAAAAGCCCAATACATTTTTACAAATTGAACACACCCATGTAACCAATTCCCAGCAGCCTCCTCAGCCTTCCAGTCATGACTGAGCCCTCCTCCCCACCAGGGTCACCTCCGTCCTGATTTCTAACAGCACATATTGCTTTTGCCTGGTTTTGAACTTGATATAAATGGAACCATGCAGTGTGTGCTCCCTTTTGTGTCTGGCCTCACTTTGTGTCTGAGATTTACCCACATTGTTACTTGAGGTTGCGGTTCATTCAGTCTCCTTGCTGTGGAGCAGAGGTTGGTGACCTTGTAGGCCATATTTACCTTGTGATCTAAGAATGGTTTTTACATTTTTAAAGGGCTGTGGAAAAACGGAAACAAAAATGAAGAATATATGGCCAGCAAAACCTAAAAGATTTGCTCTCTGGCCCTTTACAGAAAAAGTTTGCCAATCCCTGCTGTAGATGTATTATCTTATATGAATAAGTCACTACCCATTTTTGTGTGGACGGGCGTTTGGGTGCTCATTTCATTTAAAAGTCAATTTATTATAACAGTATAATTTAATTAAAAATTTGAAGAGTAATATATGCATATGGTAAAAATTCAGACAACACAGAAGGGCATAGAATAAAAAGCAAAAATCAAGTTGCTCAGTCCAGGTCCATTCATCAGAGGTCACCATTACTAAAAGCTCTGTTTTGGAGATTTTTCCATGTTGGCATGGTGGGGCTTGGAGTGTGGATTTGGGTTTAGTTTAGGCCATCTCCACTCAACAATTGTAAAAAAAATCATCCATGTTTTCTTCTGATACTTTCATTATTTCATTAAAAAGACTTTTTAGTTTAAAATAATTTCAAATTTACAGGACAATTGCAAAAATTCAAAACCCATACAGAGAACCCCGACATACCCCCACCCAGGTTCCCAGCTCCACCAACTTTTAAAATTTGCTACATTTGCTTTATCATTCTATCTGTCTGTCTGTCTGTCTGTCTGTCTATCTATCTATCTATCTATCTATCTATCTATCTATCTATCTATCATTTTCTAAAAATTTGAGAGTAGGTTGTATATATCATTCTTCTTTGACACTTAATACTTCCTTCCATGTACATTTCCTGAGAACAAAAATATTAGCATACATAACCACTGTAAACTCAGTTATCAAGTTGAAAATCTAACGTTGATAGAAAGCTTGTAATCCATATTCCAGTTTTTTCTTAGGTTCCAATAATGTCCTTTTGAACCTTTTTGCCTTTTGTTATTATCTCTGGTCCAGGATAATGGGTTATATTTAATTGCCATGGTCTTTTTAAAAATTTTTAATTAAAAAAATATTTAGATTACATAAATGTTACATAAAAAATATAGGGGACTCCCATATGTCCCACTCACCACACTGCCCACATTTACCCACATTAACAACATCTTTCATTAGTGTGGTTCATTCATTGCAATTGATGAACACATTTTGGAGCATTGCCACTAAGCATGGATTATAGTTTACATTGTAGTTTACACTTTCTCCCACACAATTCTGTAGTTTATGGCAGGATATATAACGGCCTGTACCTGTCATTCAGGACAATTCCCAAGTCCCAAAAATGCCACCGTTTACACCTGTTTTCTCTCTCCCTGACCTCAGAACCTCCAGTGGTCACTGCCTCCACATCAATGATAAAAGTTCTTCTATTGCTAGAATCACAATAAGTCTATAGTAGAATACCAGTAAGTCCACTTTAGTCCATAGTTCATTCCCCAATCCTGAGGATTCTGGGATGATGATGCCCACTCCACCCCTAATTGAGAGGAGGCTTCAGTCCCATATGGCTGATGGGTGGGACTCTCTTGCTTGGAGTTGTAGACTCTCTCAGTTCCTTGGTATGGTGGTTGTCCATCATTACCACCTTGTGAGTTGTCCTGGGTGAGTCCAATGAACTGGAGAGTAGGTGTTACAACTCTGTTGAGGCTCAGGGCCCACCTGGTACATGGACAGCCCAAATAATTAAGTCTGTTGGATGTACACCTACCAACTCTGGCACCAACTATAGGTTCAAATAGAAGGGGCAGAAGAGCCATGTGTAGGGAAACCATAACTGAGTCCAATTCTATCACACTGGGGAGCATAAACCCCAAAGTAGGGCCCATTGGCAAGGCACCAAACTCCTGAGCTATCTGCCCTGACCATAGTGCCTGGGTGTCTCCAGAGCCCTTTGGAGCCCCGCTATTTGGGGAAGTGTCTAATTTGGTAGTCAATGAGATCCTGTTGAGAGGTGCATAAGTGTAACCTCTGGAATGACCTCCCAACTCACTTTGAAGTCTCTTAGCTGTATAACCTCATTTGCTTTTACCTTTTCCCCCTTTTGGTCAAGGTCTTTTCCCAGTTGAATTATTAGTTGGTGCTTGGTAGTAATTCCTTGGTGCCAGGGAGGCTTATCCCTGGAAGTCATGTCCCATGCTAGGGGGAAGATACTGCATTTATATGCTGAGTTTGGCTTAGAGAGAGGCCACATTTGAGCAACAAGGAGGCTCTCAGGAGGTAATGCTTAGGCACCCTATAATACTAGGCTAAGTTTCAATTTCAAGAGTAAAGGTTCATAAGCACAGTTATCAATATCAAGGGCCTGTCAGTAGACCATCTTCCTTCACTAGCCATTGCCTCTTTATTTGGGAGATTCTTGCTATTCCATTAGAGAATGTGGCAGAGCTCCCCAGGATGGGCATTCAATATCCTTTTGGTTATTGTGTGGATCTCCACCCACTGTGACAATGCCCCATGAACACTTGAACACATTTATATGCCTTATATGTATGCCCAGGTGAACCTCCTCCCATGTAGCCCCAATCACTGGCACACCACACAAATGGTCCTCCCCTGCCACAGTTGTAACTCTTCTGTGATCCAAAATTCTTTCAAAAATGAAGCCAATAAAACAACCAAATACAATTAATAAGAAAATGAAATAATAATGATAGTTTTAAAAATAAGAAATAAAAAACAAAAAAAAATTAAAAATTGAGATAATAAAAAATAATGAAAAAAAAAGTTTATTTTTGACACTTTGCCTTTTATTACTGTAAGATCTGTTGTCCTGTATTCCTGTATGTACAGTGACATTTTCTTCCATGTTTTTCTCCCAGTGTCTTACTTTTTTCATTTTGTCTTCAAAGAAGTTTTCGGTCACAGCAAAGTCATGTACAGAATATGGGGGACCCCCATACATCCAACATCCTCCCCCTTTTCCCCCTTACCCTATTAATAACATTAATAGGATATACATTTGTTACAACTGGTGTACCAATATTGAAACATAGCTACCAACCATAGTCAATGGTTTACATTATGATTTACGTTTTGGACCATACACTTTTTATAAATTTTGATGAAATTTAACATGGCCTGTATCCATCATTGCACGATCATGTAGAAAGGGTTGGGGAGGGAGCACGTGGGGCAGGCTTCTGGGGAGTGAGTGTTCATCTTGACATAGTGTGTTATATCAGCGGGTGGAGACCCACATAATGGGCGGGGAGGTGTTGGCCTCCCATGCTGGGGAGGCCTGCTATGCTCTCAGATAGAGGGGCAGGAGTCTGTCGGGAGCAGGGGCGGTGCCCATTAGGAGAGGAGAGACCAGTGTGTCAAGCCCTCAGTGTTGCTGCAAGTAACTATGAATCTGGTCCTGCGGAGAGTGAAGCCTTGTGGTTGCCATGGGTCCCGAGGGGAGGGGGAGGGAGGAGTAGAATAGATGGAGCAGTCATCGTCTCTTAAGTGACTCTTTTTAAAAAATTGTGGGAACATATATACAACAGAAACGTCCCCATCTCAGTCCCTCCCAAGCACCCCCTCAGTGGGATTAATCACATTCAGTGTTGGTCTCCCCTCACCACCATGCAGCCCTGGGACTTTCCCATTCTCACTATGCGTTAACTCCCC
Organism: Tolypeutes matacus; assembly: GCA_026826555.1. Taxonomy (NCBI): domain Eukaryota; kingdom Metazoa; phylum Chordata; class Mammalia; order Cingulata; family Chlamyphoridae; genus Tolypeutes; species Tolypeutes matacus. Next base: position 3,527,809 of record JAKSZT010054518.1, on the reverse strand, counting down.
ATTTCCCCACCCTGCCTCTGGTAACCTGAGCGCTACATTCCGTCTCTGGGAGCTTGTAAATTCTAGCTGTTTTATCTTATTTTATTGAGATCATACAATATTTGTTCTTTTGTGTCTGGCTTATTTCATTCAACATGTTTTCAAGGTTCATCCATGTAGTAGCCTGTATCACAGCTCCATTCCTTTTTATGGCTGGGTAATATTCCATCATATGTACATATTACATATTATTAATTTATCCATGAATATATATGATTTCATTATAGAGTATTTGCTCCATTTGGAATTTATTTTAGAATTGGGTGAATTAAAGACCTGTATCCAAATCCCAAAGCTCTTCAGTTGCCTCAATGAGTTAGCACATAATTCAGCTTTATCTTTAAGTGCATTTAATTTGAAAGTGAATATGTCACATGGCTCTTTGGAGTGGACTTTCTGGCCAGACTGTCCAGCCTGTGATGACTCTGTACTGGATCTAGGGATGGTGAGTGTGAGCCTCCCCTGTGAACCTCCATGATCAGATGCCTGAGCGAAGCCGCCAGTATCTTCATGTTAAACACTTAGCAGGGTCCTTCCCTTTCACAAAGAAGCAGGCTTTTCTCCATCTTTGGGAATGAGGAAACAAGGGGATTCCAAAGTGCAGCGACTCAAACAGGATACTCCCCCCTACCCCCTCATTTAACTGTCCCAAGGCAGCAGGACGTCCAGGCAGGCAGTTGCTCTGGTCTGCAAGGTTACCTTGGGATCCGGGTGTCTTAGTCTGCCAGAGATGCTGTGACAAATACCACACGATGGCTTGGCTTAAACAACCTGAATTTGTTGGCTCATGGTTTTAGAGGCCAGTAGTCCCAAAGCAAGGTGCTGGCCAGGCTGTGCTTTCTCTGCAGCATTCTGGTGCTGGCTTGCTGCAGTCCATGGGGGCTCCTGACTTGCATCTCTGCCTCTGTCCGTCACCGGTGACGTCCTCAGTCTCCTCCTGTGGCCCTGTCTGCCTTCTGGCTTCTTCATTTCTGGTCTCTGCTGGCTGAGTGCATCCTCCTTTCCTCTTTATAAGGCCCCAGTCATATGGACCCACTCTGACTCAGTTTGCCCCCATACCTTAACTAGGGACATCTTCAAATGGGTTCCTACCCACAGGAATGTGCAGTAAGCATAAGAATGTGGCTTTTGTTGGAGACATGAGTCCATCTGCCACAGAAGCTTTTCTCTCTCTTTGCTTGCTCAGCCCCTAGGATGGTGTCTGCATCTGCACGGTTGAAGTTGTCTCATACCCCCAGAACATTCTAGCTGCTGGAAGAAGAAAAGAGATAGGAAGTGGAGGGCTGGGAATTTCCTTTTTGAAGGATGGAGCCTAGGAATTGCACACATCGCTTCTGCTCACACCCCAGACCCTGAGCCTGAGTCATATGAGCTGGTTTAGCTGCAGGGGAGGCTGGGAAATGTAATTTCTGGTCTTGTGTACCACGCAAGCTTGGGGGATTCTATTACTATAAAGAAGAAGGGGAGAAAAGAAACTGGAAGTAGCCATTCCCTGCTATTCCATCTCTCATTTTTAGTTCTTATGATAGGCACATGTAGAGAGAAATGTTTCTCTAATATAAGGAAAGTAGCACTGCAGGTGGGATGATAAGTGGTCACTGAAAGAGGTACTTGGGGTTGGAGAGACAGTAGGGAGAGGTGGGGACTGTGGCTCCTTGGAGAACTTGCGCATGGGGACAGCTTCTGATCAGCGATTGTTGCTTGTTGCCTTGATGGAATACAAGCTTAGAGTTAACAGCTTTGTTTTTTCAAAAGCAGCCAGAAATCCAGATTCTTTAAATGAGACGTTTATTTTTTTTTTGAGTTACTGGGGCTGGGCATCAAACCCCCAACCTTGTGTGTGGGAAGCTGGTGCTCAACCACTAATCCACATTGGCTCCCCTGAGTTAGTTTTTTCATTCATTTGTTTTTTTGTTTTGTTTTGTTTTGTTTTTAGGAGGCACTGGGGACCGAACCTGGGGCCTCCCATGTGGGAAGCAGGTGCTCAACTGCTCAATCCACATCTGCTCCCTCTATTTTTTTAAAGACTTGGTTCAATATAAGAAATGCTGTGCAGGGAAGCGGTTGTGGCTCAATCAATAGGGCTCCCGTTTACCATAT
>JAKSZT010054518.1:3486038-3525570 GCA_026826555.1 Tolypeutes matacus | reverse complement strand
GAATTTGTGATCTCTGCTCTGATGGCTACTCTGCCATGCCACAGCACTGTTACCCTCTGCCTGGCAGAGCTCGGCTGTGCCCTTGGATCTATCTGCTTCATCAATGGGGAGCCTGGACTCAGCTTTTATACACTGCTTCACCTTCTGTAGAGCGCAGTTTGACATTATCTATTAAATTACAAATGTGTGTACTCAGGTTCTGGGGATGTATCATTCAGAGATCGTACATGTGCGTAGGGCAAAATAAAATAACAGGTGTGAGATGATTCATTGCAACTCTGTAGTTCCAAAAGGCTGGAAGCAATCTTAATGTCTACCAAGGGGAACCGGTTAAACTCATTTTGATGCCTCCATACAGTGGAATGATCCACGGCCATAGGAAAGAGTGAAGACACTCTAGATTTTGGCCGTAGCCATTGCCACGAGATGTTGCTAACTAGGGAAAAACCAATGATGCAAAACAGTGGTTATGGTATGAAACTATTTAGGTTAAAATAAGAAAAGAGAATATGTGAGTGTGTGCTTGCTTTAATATTTTAAATGTTTCTGGAAGGTTCATAAGAAACTGATAACATTGGTTGCTTTTGGGAACTTCAGTGGCTGCAAGACAGCAGTGGAAGGGAGATATTTCATTCTAGAATCTTGTATTGTTTGAATTTAGAACCATGTAAATATTTTATCTATTTAATAAATACATAAAATTAAAAAAAAAAAAAAAAAAAGCACACACACACACAAGAAACCCTCGTGAGATTCAGAGAGAGCAAGGGTTTCCTGGATGCAGCATAGCAGTTTGGAGCTGGAATCAGCATCCTCTTCCGTTTCCATGTCCATCCCCCAGCCCCACACCATGTTCTGTTTCCCTGGCCGTCTACCACGCTGCGGGGCTGCCTTAATATTGGCCCTTAGAGGCTTTGAGAAGAACTTCTCTCTTAATAACTAGCAAGTGGGAATGTATTTGCCTGCTGATGTCATTAATTTGGCTCGTGTTGACTCCTGTTCTCTCCTGTTCTCTAACTCAATAGTAACAGCCCCTGAGCAAGTCCCCTCTTCTGCAGACTAAATTCTACTGACAGTTTCTTCGCAGTTCATCGGGCAGACTGGTCAGTTCCCTTGCGCTTGCTACATCACCTGAGTGTTCATAGTTTTGGCAACTGACTCGGGAGCCGGGGGCCATTCTGAGCATTGTTGGAATTCTGGTAATTTGAAGAGCCTCCTTGCCACTTCACACTGCCCCAGTGGCGCCAGGAAAAATAACTTCTTGGCTGCAGAAAATGGGGTGACAAATGTAGGGTCTTTGTGGAGTGAGGCAGGTAGCTTTTCTGATTCACTGGCAGAGATGCTGTTTAAATGACATTTTTCTTGAAGATTAGAGAACTGTTGGAGGTAGTACTGGGACTGGAACCTGGTAGGTAGCCCTTTACCTGTGTCCTGAGGATATTGGCACTGTTGCTTGTCAAGGGTGCCATTCTGACCCGAGATAAATTAAAATCTCCTCCTTGTTTAAACAAAACTAGGACTCCAGGTTTCTGGGGAGTGTACTGTCATCTTAGATTTCCCTAGTGCAGGAGGATCCAACGTGGAGCATGATGGATCGTTTACACCATGTGTTGGTACAATCTTGGTTTGACTGCAGGTAACGGAGACCTTAAATAACAATGGTTTAAACAAAATAGAAGAGTATTTATTTCTCTCTCCTGTGAAAGAGCAGAATTCAGGGTCCTGAGCTGGTATGGTAGCTCCACTCTGTGAAATCCTCAAGGTTTTGGCTTTCTTTCCAGATCAGTGCAATTCCCGAGATGTAGATCTTTCTTTGTGGTCCAAGGTGGAGCACCAGCCATCCCTCCCACATCCTGGGCAGCAGGAGAGGGAAGGGGCAAGGGGAAGAGCACGTGTGCCGAGCCCTGACTCTTTACAACCACCTTCGCAGAAGTTGCATGCCTTAGGACCGCCCCAGTGCCCCATTTCCAGCACTTAATTATGTTAATTGGGTTTCCCCTGAAAGCAGCACACACACACAGGATGATCATCATAAATGGAAAGGTTTACATCTGGAATTTCCCCCTTTACATCAGATTTTGAGCATGTTTCTATTAAATATTCTACAAGAATGACTTCTGAAGACCGTCGTCTATTATGCAAGAGTATACTTCTCTTTATTTAATCATCCCCCTCTTTTTGAACAGTTTGGTTGTTGCTGATTTTTCATTGCCACGGGTTTACTGCAATGAATTTTCTTGTATCTCTGATGATTTCTTCTAAATTTTCAGGAATAAAACTCCTGGATTATGGGTATGAATATTTTTCAATCTTTTGATTCATGTTGCCAGATGACTTTTTAGAAAGATTATCTGTTGATATCCCTAACAACAATGTATGCTTTTTTCTTATAGTATCTTCGGCAATAGCGAGTTTATAATTTAAAAACAGTCAATTTTATAATGTTCAAATTATTTTCCAAACTTCAGTGATTGGGTAGGTTGTTACATAGCTGTGATTGGTGTGAGAATAAGGCTACTTAACTTTTTATTAAAGTGTTTATATGTCCCCTAGTTCCAAAAAAAAAAAAAGGATTTGCAGAGCCCACAATAAAAACACAAACATATCACAATAGTTAAAAACAACTGTTTTCACTTCATATTTTATTCAAATATTTTCATGTATTAGTGACATTCACATATGTGCTGACATTATGGTTGATTTCTGAGTTCTTTATAGATTTTCACTGCACTGTGTATTTCTGCTGAGAACATCCTTGTATAAATTAAATTTCCCCTATGCAGTTTATTTTCTTGGGATATAATGCTCAACTTGGTTTTTTTTTTTTCCCAACTTGGTTTTAAAACATGGCCTCAAGTTCTTCGACATCCTTTCCATTGAGAGTTGGTGTCTATGTCCTGCCCCTTGAATCTGGGTAGCCTTCTGACTTACTCGGCCAGGAGAGAGCCCCAGAAGTGAGGCCGTTTGACCTCTGAGGCTGGGTGATAGAAGGCATGTGGTTTTCGCCTTATTTGCAAGAACTCTGAATTGCTGTGTAAGAAGTCTCTCTTGAGGGCACCGTGCTGAAGAGGCCATGAGAAGTTTCTTGTGCTGAGCGTCCCAGCAGAGCTCAGCCAGCCCCATCAAAGGGCCAGACAGATGAATGAATCCATTTTGGAGATGGATTCTCCAGCCCCATTTATATCACCTCTGAGACCCCAGATGTCATGGAGCAGAGACAAGCCCCCGCCACTGTATCCCTATTCTAATTTCTAGCTCACGGAACCTGTGGCCATTAACAAAAGGTTATTGCCACTATGTTTGGGGTAGTTTGCTATGTAGCCATAATAACCATAGTAAGTTCAAAGAGTATGGATAGTCTTGGAGCTCTTGTAATGATATTGTAGATTGCTCACCAAAAAGAGTGCACTCTGTAATTATTTATTCAAGATAAAGTTTATTTTAGGATGGGGCTGGGGGTCTTGAGCCCATATGATAGCAAAACAGACCTCAGCATCACGTGTTGTAACTGCTATTGGCTCCCTTGTGACAGTAGGAGAAGAAGTCTGAGACTGATACTTAGTTTTGCCTACCTGGCTTTTGTGTTCAGCCACAGAGCTGACAGCGGCTCAGCTGGCATCTGAGAGCTGATGGAATTGCCCAGACCCCTTTACTCAGCATATCTCAGGTTAGTGGAACCTCTTTTCCACGTTTGACCAAACGACTTCATTCTGCCTGCCCATTCTGATCAACTGGTATTGACATCCTGGGAAGGTATTCCACAGTGGGTTAGCTGTGTCTGTCGTGGGCGTGGCAGTGGCGGAGTGGCTGGCTGTGTGCTGAGAGTCTGCCATTCCAGAGCTTGCTTGTTGCAGCTGCGCACAGTTCATCAGCCTCAAGTGAAAACAGTTTAAAGGTGTGGTCAAAGTGAAGTTGTGAGAGACTCCTTTAGAAGGTGATACGCAACTTACCAGCCTCCCTTTTCTGCTGTCTCTGGTCTTTGTTTATATTTCAACAGTCTTGAATTGCAAACCTACTATGTGCACAGCTAGCCTGTGGGTAGGCAGAAAGGAGCAGAGGTGCAATGGAGGGAGCAATGTTTCCCAGACTTTGGTCTTTTGTGTATTACCACCATGCTTTTTAAAAAATTTGGCCACATCTGGGGTATTCCCCTGCTGTTATTTATTTAATACGTATATATTAAAAATTGACTCACTGCTTTTTACTTAAATATGTTTATTTTAAAGGCAGACTCTATCATGACCACAAATGGAAAGCAGTATCACTTGCCATAAATAGAGGCCTTCAAAATAAAGGCAATGAAAAAACAATGGTTTTTACTTCTAGCTAGATCCTGTTGCTTGCCAAAGACTCTCAGACAGACCTAGGGACATTAGCCAAGTTTTAAGAGACTCGGCTCAAAACGATAGGGAGGCTTCTCTTGTTATGAGAAGGATCGAAGGAGAACCAAGAAGGGGTCACTTTCTAAATGTGTGATTTGGTGTTACTGACAACCTTTTTGTAAAGGCTTCTCCACGTGGGTGGAGGAAAACCCAGTAAAGGCTAGTGAGGACAGGTTTGGGAGGGCTTCGAATGCCGAGCCAAAGAGATTGGTGTATCGGCAGGGAGTCTCCTTGGACTTGGGGAGTGGTTTGGGGCACAGGAGCAATTCCTTGCTGTAGCAGAATGTGTGGATAAATAGGACACTTCTCTTCCGCACTGGAATATTCCCATTTATGCAAACCGCCCCCCCACCCCCCTACCCCGTGTTTGGGAGAGGCCTGCAGTCACCTCTGACCCAATGGCCTGGCTTTAAACAGGCACTGAGTGACACACGTTTCTCATGAAGCATTCTGTGTTCTGTGAGCTCCTGTGAGCTTTCCGCATGGGAAAAAAAAAACCCCAAAAAACGTGTTGGCACCACATCCAAGTGGCATGTGGTGCGGGCGTGTGCAGTTGGATTATTTTTATTTATGATCGCTGAGTCACAGCCGTCGCCACGGCAATGGGGGAGCTGAAGGTGGAGGAAAGAAGTGAGTCGTCACATTATTAAATGACCCAACGAAAGGAAAAACACCCTCCAACACATTAAGAAGGACTTGAGCATCGTGGCCTTGCCAGGGGGGTCACTTCCCGTCCCTGCTACAGATGTTAGCGTTTCCATTTCCAGTGTGTTCCGAACAGCGTGGCGCATCTGCTCGATTTTGAATGCTATTCTTAGCTCAAATGCAGCCAGATGCTGAAGGTCTGAGGGGCAGCAGTGACCTCGTTGGGGGCGTGCTTTCTGCCACAGGCAGCCACTGTTCGTGATGCCATTTTTGCACATATAAATTTATGTTTTTTTTTTAACTGACTTGAATAGATACCAAATGATTTGTATATAAAATATATGTAAGATATACAACCACACACTGAATAGCCATGTATCTACCGCTTCTTAAGAAAAATGAAGGTGTTATTTCTTTTCCATGGGGTAAAAGGGTGACATACGTAGGGTAGCAGTATGTCTTATTTCCCTGGACAGTCCTGGTTTTCCCCACCGTCCTCATGAAATACTTAATACCTTTTTTCACTTTCACATACGTGTTTGGGTTTAGATAACAAATTGTGCTTCTGCCTTCCTTTCAGAGCCAACGCCTGGAGTTTGTGTTTATCATTCCTTTGCAGACCTCAATGGTATATTATTTTGTTCTCTTTATGAACTGTGCATAAGTGAAATGTACTTTGGATATTCTTTTGTGTCATTCCTCTTACTAAACGTGGTGTTAGGGAGATTCGTCCAAGTTGTTATGTGGACAGTAACACATCCATTTCTATAGCTGTGTACTATTTCCCTGTAGGGATGTGCCCAGTTTATCCATTTTTACTGCTGACATTCTTCTGGGTTGTTTCTAGTTTTCACTCTAAGGGACAGCACTGCCATGATCACTTCTGAGTGTGTATGTGATTTTCATCAGGGTCTGCCTCCAGAATCGTTCAGCACATCTTCAACTTTACTAGATGATGCCAAACTCTTTTTGAAAATGGTTTCCAGGGTTTATACCTCACCAGTGACACAAAGGTTTTATGCTTACTCTATCCTGGCCCACACTTGTTGTCAGGCTTTTCCATTTTTACCAACCCAAAGGGTGCCAAATGGGATCTCACTGTACATTTAGATTTTCCGTGTTGCCCGGAACCAGCTATGCCTGGTTCTGGGGCTCAGTATTAGGAATTCTGCCTTCCTGCAAAAAGGAGAAGAGGCTGTACTCTCCAATATTAGCGTTCTAGAAAAAAAGGTGATATTTTGGTCTACATCTGCCATACTTCTTTGTCTCTTTCTTAATTGGTTGAGAACTTGGACAGGAAAGAGGAGTGGCACTTAAGAGTGTCCTAAAGACCACCCCAGACAGCAGCTAGCAGTGCTGTCTCTTATAACCTATAATTTCATGTGTGTCTAATTCACCCGTCCTGAGTCTAGCTTGCCTGGAGCTTTAGCTGGAGTTTCCTCCCTCCATGGAGCTAGCCCAGATCACACCAGCTCACCATAGCTCACTACGTATTCTGAGTTCAAAGGACTTGTTTGCAGGTTCAGCCTTTTTCTTATTTAAGCATGTTCTATTAGCCTGTTGTTGGGATGTGAGTCTTGCCTCCTTAATTTGAGATCCTTATGTTTTCTTCATCTTTATATTTCTTTCAGTGACTAGTGCAGTGGTTTATCCAAGTTCATCGTCCAGTGAATGTTCAGCAGAGTCCATTATGTGCTAGACCTGATGCTAGTGGCTGCAAAATCAAAATAAAGAATTCTTTGTCCTTGATGGGCACTTGCTTTCCAGAAGAAATCAGAAAATTAATGAGAGTGATGTGATGTCATTTTGACAGGAGGAATGTTCAGATTCTAAGGAGAATTTCTTTGCCTGGAGAAGTTGCATAAGGTTTCCCAGGGGAAAGGTAACTCTGAGGTGGGTTTTGAAGGATGAATAGGAGTTGAACAGATGGCCCACTAGTTGTTAGGAATCTGCACTGAAAATCTAGCAATGCCCAGCCTTCCTAGCTTTATGATTATTGTGGTCCTTTCATTTTGAGTTCTAAGGAACCTTTGGCTAAAATACATATTTTAAAGGTAAATATTAATGAAGATCGACAGATGTCCTTTCTGTATCCATGGGAGCTTGAACCTGGCCATCACAGCTTTGGAAATGAGGTAAGAAAATTGGTGTCAGTGTTTTTCATTCCTTCCTTGAGCATATAGTTTGCATCTATTGCTTGAATAAAAGATAAAGGAAAATGGAACAAATGCTACTCTTAGAACCCCTGCCACTGGCTTCTGCTTTGACCTCGCTGGGGCCAGACGAATCCAGCTGGTGACAGCAGCTGGCACTGCTGAGGTGCGTTCTTGGAACTTTTTTTGGTTGTTTAGATTGGTCTGTGGGTCTGAACACAGTGGCAGAAATTGCAGAGTCATTTTGGGGATTTGGCTAATTAGGACACAGCCATCAGGTGAAATGAACTGTCCATCCTAGACGTCACTCTAATTATCATGAGACACGCTCCCTGACGAGCTGGCCGTTGCTGTGTGGACTGGGCATCTCAAGGCTGCTGGGTGGGTTGGGTAAGGCTGAATGGCTGGGCTGGAGCTGGGAACGAGAGGGCACTTCTTCTCGGCGGGAACCTTTGAGAGAGAGTTTACGTGAGCGTGAGCACCTCATGCCTTTTGGGGCTGCCTGTCTGTTAGAAATGCTCGCCTCTGCCCTTGGCCTTGACCTGATCCTTGTTTGTGCGCCTGTCAGTCAAATAAACAGAGACACTGGCGGCTCCCTTGACAGCTGGTGCTGCAACGACTGTCAGAATGCCGGTGAAGTCGGCTTGCCTTTCAGACGGCCTGAGTGTGTTTTAATCTGGAAAGAGCGACTGATTGATGGGTGGGGAAGTCAGCGGGGGTGCAGGTCCTTCTCGTTACCCACTTTGGGCAGAACTTTGGATTCTAATGAAATGGCCTTTCATCACACGGCTGCTTAGATGAGATTTTAACGAAGAGGTTGCAAAGTGGAGACTCACGGGCTGGATTTGTGGCTTTTAAAAAAATTGGCTTAGTGGCCACCATTTAACAATGGAGATCTCATAAAATTCTGCATTTTTGGCATCACTAAAAAAATCCAAATACCTGGCCACATAGGCCAACCTTCTCAGATGGGAATTGTCTGGAATCCCCCAGTGTACCCCATTCGCCACTAGTGGTCTTAAAACTGCTCTTCCCAGTGTTTTTCCGCATCCAGACTTTGGAGGTATTTGAGTTTCTAGTCCCTGCTCTCATGAGGGTCAGGGAAGGGAGGTCTGGGGCTTTGGGGTTTCTAGAGCAGAGATGGTAAAGCCATGGATTGTGGCCCAAATATGGCTTGCTGCCTTTTTTGATAAAGTTTTTTGGAAAACAGTCACACTCATTTGTTTATATGTTATCCTTGGTTGCTTTTGTGCCACAGTGAAAGAGTTGAGTCACTGCAACAGAGACCATTTAGCCCACAAGGCAGAAAATACTTACTGTCTCGCCCTTTACAGAAAGAGTTTGCTGATCTTTGTTCTAGAGAATGGAGAAATTCAGATTTTTATGTGAACTCTCCTTGTTTTTAAACAAAGGAAACTAATTCTTACTTCTGATTCATGTTTAAAAACTTGGCTGTTAAGGACTTCTTTCCATGTCAATAAATGTGAATCTCTGTCTTTTTTTAAAACCATGGAGTGCTGTGACTTATTTAACCATTCTTTTATTAATGAATATTTAGGCAATTTTGCTTTAACTCTATATAAAGTGATCAAGACTGGCTAAGGAGCCCCACACTTGAGCATTGAGCAGCCTTTTTGGGGTTGGGGAAGGGAGTGAGTGACTGGGATTGTTTAATCCAGAGCAAAGAAGGCCAGTTTATACTGTCACATTACCAAATGTTCACATTTGTTTATAAGGCAAGATATTGACCACTCTTTCTCCTTGTCCACAGAGGACTCCAGAAGAGAAAGTGGAGTTAAAAGCAGAAGGTAATTGTCCTGGGTGTAGGGAGGAAGCTTTTGTTATTCAAGGTCTGTAAACCTTGGAAAGAGTGGCTGAGAGAAACTCTGCGGTCTTCTTCTCTGAAGACCTTTTTTTTTTTTAAACTTTATTTTGTACATTTAATAAATGAAAATATAAACAATTAAAAACTAAAAAGTAAACACAGATGAATAAATATATACATTTCTCAATTAAATGTAATGGATACATATAAAATTTCTTTTGAATCAAACAATATGTTACACAATATATTTGATTCATCGTAGTGCATTCACACAGTATTTGTCCTTTTGTGTCTGGCTTGCTTCACTCAACATAATGTCCTCCAGGTTCATCCATGTTGCCATATGCTTTATGACTTCATTTCTTCTTACAGCTGCATAATATTCCATCGTGTGAACAGACCACAGTTTGTTTATCCATTCATCTGTTGATGGACACCTGGGTTGTTTCCAACTTTTGGCAATGGTGAATAATGTGGCTATGAACATCGGTGTGCAGAGGTCTGTTCGTGTCACTGCTCTCAGTTCTTCTGGGTATATACCCAGTAGTGGTATTGCAGGGTCACGTGGCAAGTCTATATTCAACTTCTTTAGGAACTGCCAAACAGTCCTCCATAGTGGTTGTACCATCCTGCATTCCCACCAACAGTGAAGAAGTGTTCCTATCTCTCCACATCCTCTCCAACACTTGTAGTTCTCTGTCTTTTTAATAGTGGCCATTCTGATAGGTGTGAAATGATCTCTCATTGTAGTTTTGATTTGCATTTCCCTAATCATAAGTGATGTTGAGCATTTCTTCATGTACTTTTTTGCCATTTGTATTTCTTCTTTGGAAAAATGTCTATTCAAGTCTTTTGCCCATTTTTTAATTGGGTTGTTTGTCTTTTTATTGTTGAGTTGTAACATCTCTTTATATATCCTGGATGTTAAACCCTTATCAGATATGTGATTTTCAAATATTTTTTCCCATTGAGTTGGCTGTCTTTTCACCCTTTTGACAAAGTCCTGTGAGGTGCAAAAGTGTTTAATTTTGAGGCGGTCTCATTTATCTATTTTTTCTTTTCTTGCACATGCTTTGGGTGTAAGGTCCAAGAAACCACCACCTACTACAAGGTCTTGAAGATGTTTCCCTACATTTTCTTCTTGTAGTTTTATGGTCCTGGCTTTTATATTTAGATCTTTGATCCATTTTGAGTTGATTGTTGTAGAGGGGGTGAGATAGGGGTCCTCTTTCATTCTTTTGGTTATAGATATCCAGTTCTCCCAACACCATTTGTTGAAGAGACTGTTTTTTTCCCATTAGCATGGGCTTGGTAGGTTTGTCAAAAACCAGTTGACTGTATAGGTGAGAGTTTATTTCTGGGTTCTCAATTCTATTCCACTGATCGATGGGTCTATCTTTATGCTAGTACCATGTTGTTTTGACCACTGTAGCTTTGTAATATGTTTCAAGGTCAGGCAGTGAAATTCCTCCCACATTGCTCTTCTTTTTTAGAATACTTTTGGCTATTTGGGTGCCCTTACCCTTCCAGATCAATTTGGTAATTGCCTTCTCTAATTCTGTAAAGTAAGCTGTTAGGGTTTTGATTGGTATTGCATCGAATTTATAAATCAGTTTGGGCAAGATTGACATCTTCATGATATTTATTCTTTAAATCCATGAACATGGAATGTTTTTCCGTTTGTTTAGGTCTTTTTAAATTTCTTTTAGCATTGTTTTGTAGTTTTCTGCATATGGGTCCTATACTTCGTTGGTTAAATTAACTCCTAGGTATTTGAGTCTTTTTGTTGCTATTGAAAATGGAATTTCCCCCCTGATTTCCTCCTCAGGTTGTTCAGTACTAGTGTACAAAAACATTACTGATTTTTGCGTGTTGATCTTGTATACCCTGCCACTTTGCTGAACTCATTTATTACTTCAAGTAGCTTTGTCCTGGATACTTCAGGATTTTCTAAGTACAGGATCATGTCATCCGCAAACAGTGAGAGTTTTACTTCCTCTTTTCCTATTTGGACGCCTTTAAATTTTTTGTCTTGTCTAATTGCCCTAGCTAGAACTTCTAGTACAATGTTGAATAACAATGGTGACAGTGGGCATCCTTGTCTTGTTCCTGATCTTAGGGGGAAAGCTTTCAACCTTTCCCCACTGAGTATGATGTTGGCTGTGGGTTTTTCATATATGCCTTTTATCATATTGAGGAATGTTCCTTTTATTCCTATCTTTTGAAGTATTTTTATCAAAAAACGATGTTGGATTTTGTTGAATGTCTTTTCTGTATCATTTGAGATGATCATGTGGTTTTTTTCCTTCAATTTGTTAATGTGGTGTATTACATTGATTGATTTTCTTATGTTGAACCAGCCTTGCATACCAGGAATAAATCCCACTTGGTTGTGATGTATAAGTCTTTTGATATGCTGTTGGATTCGATTTGCAAGTATTTTGTTGAGAATTTTTGCATCTATGTTCATTAGAGAGATGGGTCTGTAATTTCCTTTTCTTGTAGAATCTTTATCTGTCTTTGGTATTAGGGTGATGTTGGCTTCATAAAATGTGTTGGGTAATTTTCCCTCTTCAATTTTTTGGAAGAGTTTAAACAGGTTTGTTGTTAATTCTTTTCTAAATGCTTGGTTGAATTCACCTGTGAAGCCATCTGGTCCTGGACTTCTTTGCTGGGAGATTTTTGATGACTGATTCAGTCTCCTTAAATGAGATTGGTTTGTTAAATTCTTGTATGTCTTGTAGCATCAGTGTAGGTTGGTTGTGTGTTTCTAGAAATTTGTCCATTTCATCTAGGTTGTCTAGTTTGTTGACATATAGTTTCTCATAATATCCTCATGATTCTTTTTATTTCTGTGAGGTCATTTGTAACTTCCTCCCTTTCATTTCTGATTGTATTTATTTGCATCTTCACTCTTTTTTTCTTTGTTAGTCTAGCTAGGGGTTTGTCAATTTTATTGATCTTCTCAAAGAACCAGCGTTTGGTTTTGTTGATTTTCCCTATTGTTTTTTTGTTCTCATTTTCATATATTTCTGCTCTAATCTTTATTATTTCTTTCTTTCTGCTTGCTTTGGGATTGGTTTGCTGTTCTTTTTCTAGTTTCTCTAGTTGTTCAGTTAAATCTTTGTGTTTAGCTCTTTCTTGTTTTTTAATATAGGCATTTAGGGCTATAGATTTCCCTCTCAAAACTGCCTTCGCTATATCCCATAAGTTTTGATACGTTGTGTTCTCGTTTTCATTTGTCTCAATATATTTACTGATTTCAGTTGCAATTTCTTCTTTGACCCACATGCTTATTTAGGAGTGTGTTGTTCAATCTCCACACATTTGCGAATTTACTTTTTTCCTGTCTATTATTGATTTCTAGTTTCATTCCATTATGATCTGAGAAGATGCTTTGTATAATTTCAATCATTTTATATTTATTGAGAACTGAATTGTGACCTAACATGTAGTCTATCCTGGAGAAAGATCCACAGGCACTTGAGAAGAATGTATAACCCACTGAGTTTGGATGCAGTGTTCTGTATATGTCTGTTAGGTCTTATCATATTGTTCAAGTTCTCTGTTTCCTTGTTCATCTTCTGTCTAGTTCTATCTAATGATGTGAGTGGGGTGTTGAAGTCTCCAACGATTATTATAGAAATGTCTGTTTCTCCCTTCAGTTTTGCCAGAGTTTGTCTCATATATTTTGGGGCACCCTGTTATGACTGTTTTATCTTCCTGGTGGATCGTCCCTTTTATTAATATATAAAGGCCTTCTCTATCTCATAACTTTTTTGCATATAAAGTCTGTTTTGTCTGATATTAGTATAGTTACCCCTGCTCTTTTCTGGTTACTATTCGCGTGGAGTATCTTTTTCCAACCTTTCACTTTGAGCCGGTTTGTATCCCCGGGTCTAAGGCGAGTTTCTTGTAAGCAGTATATGGATGGCTCATGTTTTTTTAATCCATTCTATCAGCCTGTACCTTTTGGTTGGGGAGTTTAATCCATTCACATTCAATGATATTACTGTAAATGCACTGTTTACTTCCTCCATTTTATTCTTTGGTTTTCTTTCATATGTCTTCTTGTTTTTGTCTGTCTTTTTACTCTTTTGGTTATCCTTTCTGCTATTCTTTCTTTATACTCTCCTCCAAGCCTCTCTCTCCTGTCTTTTTCTTTCAGATTATAAGGCTTCCTTTAATATTTCCTGCAAAGATGGATTCTTTTTTGCACACTCTCTTAGTTTCTGTTTGTTTGTGAATATTTTATACTCACCTTCATATTTAAAGGACAGTTTTGCTGGATAAAGAATTCTCGGCTGGCAGTTTTTCTCTTTTAGTTTCCTAATTGTATCATACTACTGTCTTCTCTCCTCCATGGTTTCTGAAGAGAAATCTGCACTAAGTCTTACTGGACGTCCCTTGTACATGATCGTTTGCTTCTCTTTTGCTGCTCTGAGAATTTTTTCTTTATCTTTGACATTTGACATTCTGAGTAGTATGTGTCTTGGTGTAGGTCTATTTGGATTTATTTTGATTAGGGTACGGTGTACTTCTTGGACATGGAAGTTCATTTCTTTCGTGAGAGTTGGGAAATTTTCAGCTATTATTTCCTCAAATACTCTTTCTGCCCCTTTTACCTTCTCTTCCCCTTCTGGAACTCCCATGACACGTATGTTCTTGTGTTTTGTGTTGTCATTCAACTCTCTGAGCCCCTGCTCAATTTTTTCCGTTCTTTTTTCTCTCTGTTCTTTTCTTTCTTCAATTTTAGCTGCTCTGTCTTTGGTATCACTTATTTTTTTATTCTCTCATTTCAAGTCTGCTGTTGAATGCCTCAAATGTGTTTTTGACTTCACCTATTGTGTCTTTCATTCCCATGAGCTCTGTTACTTTTCTGTTCAGGATTTCAAATTTTTCTTTGTGTTCACTCAATGTCTTCTTGATGTCACTTATTTCTTTAACTATATTGTCTTTCAACTCATTAATTTGATTTTGGAAATTTGTGTTCATCTCACTGATTAGTTCTCTCAAATTCTGCATCTCTTCTGGGACTTTGATGTATTCCTTTTCTTGTGCCACGTCTTCTATTTTCTTAGTATGGCTCGTAATTTTTTGCTGGTGTTTAGGCATCTGGTTAGGATGTAGTTTACTCAGATGCTCAATCTCTTTCTCTTTTATAGGGATTTAGTGGCAGGAGGCTGTGAGTTACCACAGCTCTGTGATTTTTGGCTCGATCTGGATTGTTAAGATTGTCCTGCTGGTTGCTCAAAACTGGGCACTGGACCCAGTAATTGGTTGTAGAGTTGCTTCCTAGGGCCTTGGGCAGGGAGGCTATAGATGCCAGGAAAAGCCTTTCCTACTTATTTTTATTTTTCTTGTGTGCACTTCCTTGGTCTGCCAGGCGATGGTGCTCTTTGGCATCGTGCAATTCAATGCGTGGTCAGAGTGTATTTGTTGTAAACCAGACCAGATCAATGTCATAGAGCTTCTTGTCTGGAGGCTAGATGCCTTGTAATTCAAATTTTCTCTGAGACAGTTCTCTGGCCTTCTCTGGCAGCTGCCTCCCTTTTCTCAGCTAGGAAATATTTCCACTCCCCTCGGAGTCCTCAACAATCAGTCCCTGTTAGTAGAGGAGGAGATTGGGAGGTTTGTATATCTTTAGCCCCTTGCAGGCTCCAAGGCAAACAATGGTGCAGCCTCACCCGGCCTGGAAGTACTCCTGGGACACAGCAGACCAAATCTGTGAGTCAAAAGCCAAGTCATCCCCAGGCTCTCTCTCCCCTCTCCTCTGGAGTCCTCAACAATTAGTCCAGGCTAGAAGAGAGGGAGATTGGGAGGGTCGGATTTCTCCAGTCCTTTGTAGGCTCCCAGGGCAAACCACCTTGTGGAAGGGTCTGTGGGGCTCCGAAGCCCAAATTTGCGGGTCTGAACCTGAGTCAGCCTTAGGCTGTGTCCCTCTCTCTCCCCTTCCCTGGGGTGGTAGATTCCTGGATCCGCCTTTGTCTGTAGTCACAGGCCCAGAGGCCCGAGAATTCTAAAGAGTCTTTAGTGTGGGGGAGGGTGAAGGTGGCTGTAGCAGCCGCTGCTGGTTCCAACTCACGGTTCTGTCATCACGATTTCCCTCTTCTGTCCCTCTCTCCTCTGGGTGGTGTGCAGCCTTCACCTGCTGTCCTAAACCCTAGAAGGTCTTTTTCAGGGCTGTTTCAGCCTGTCAGCTAGCTGTTTTTCTGGAGAAGAGATTTCCTGTCGTACTAGTCCTCCATCTTCCCGGAAGTCCCCCTCTGAAGACCTTTTAAGAAGCGTCAGCTCTGCCCTGGTTGGCCCCTTTGGTTCCAGCAGCAGCGCCTGCCTCTGGCTCTGCACTGAGAAGGCCCCTGGGTCCTGTCTTCCAGCAGGGTGAGCAAAGCCGTGGCTCACTGGTGGCGGGGACATGTGGGTATGCAGCCACCCCTTCAGCTCTGGACTATAAGGCAGCGGCTGGTCAGCTGATCACATAGCCTTCCTAGCCCCAGGCTTTTGGTGTGTTTGGAGGGTGTTTATGCAGAGAAGTGTGAACACAACAGGACTGTGGTTGCCGTCTTTGGCAAAGCCTGCTTGCAAAGTTGGCCCCTGGTTGGCAACTGGGAATTCGGCACTTGAACCATTCCCTAAATGATAAGTGTGCTTCACTGTGTGTTTGTACAAACAATGGTATTGATCCCGAATGCCTGCTTTCCTTCTTGGAGTATGGAATTTTGGTACATGCTGGGCAGATGGTATCTATACATGACCAGTCCCCAGTAAAAACCCTGGGAACAGAGTCTCTAATGGGCTTCCAGGATAAAGGAACATGTTCATGTGTGCCCCCTCACAGGAGAGAGAGAGAGAGCGTGCGAGCAAGAGCAAGCGAGAGCGCCTGTGAATGGATTTCTCCTGACGCCATCTGTGTCTTTTTCCCTTGCTGATCCATTGTGTGTCCTTTCGATGTAGTCCATATTGGCTAAGTACAGCTCCGTGTGGGGCCCAGTGAGTCCTTGTTGAATCATTGAATATGGGATGGTTGCGGGGAACCCTGAAGCAGGGTGGGTCATTGTAGACTCAGTTACAGTGTAAAAAAGCTCAGAGCCCATGCTTTCATTATGATGGTAGTGATATCGAAATAGCTAACACATACACAATGCTTCTGATGTACCAGGTGCCGTTCCGTATAGATGAACTGACTTCCTCCTCACAGCCGTCCTTGGAAGTACCCTTGTTGTACAGATGAGGAAACTGAGGCATGCCCAGTCACTTAGCTCAGAAGTGCACTTGGGCTGGGAATGACAGACACTTTGGATCCTCCAAGTACAGGACTCTCCTGGGAACGGTGGTTGGGGCCAGTGCCCTCTCCAGGAATGAGCTTCAGTCTCAAGTGGCTAAATGTAAATGTCATCTTTTGTGATAGAGGGTGCATCAGTGAGGATAAGCTGGGATAACAAATTCCCTCCAAATTTAAGGCCTGTGTCTTGCTGACCCTACAGGTGCATCCCAGGTGGGCTGGGGCTCTGCTCCAAGCCGCCCTATGCCAGTTCCCACACTGCAGGAGCAGCCGGCACCTCTACAGGCTGCTGCATGTTGGGCTGAGGGAGGGTCCCACATCTGCAAGTGGATGTTCCAGCCCCCCAAGGCAGCTGATAGCTCATTGGCCAGAAGAGTCACCTGACCCCAACCACCCCCACCAGGGCCAGGAAGAGGGTCTTATCCGGAGCCCAGAAGGCAGCTAGTAGAGCTAGTCAGTGAAAAGCACTTGGAATTCTTCAGGGAGAATTAGAATAAAAAAGACTACCTTCCTGACTCCAGGTGGGTGAGGACTCTTCATTGCAGGAAGAGGGCCTCGTTGAGCAGAGGGGTGGGAGGGAGCTGATTCTGTTCAAGGCAGAAGTGAGAAAACGGGGGGCCGAGTAGTTAAGTCCTTTCAGAGCCCATACAAGTGATTTCCATGGCAACTGTTCAATTAAAGAGCAAGTGCAGTTCTCCTTTGTGAGGGAACACTGAGGAGTTTTGGCCACAATGGACTCGAGGGGTTTGGGCCTTGGGGGTGCAGAGGAGAGAGAAGTGCCCCACAGGGTACACAGCCTTCTGAGAGGGAAGCTCACCTCTTCTCGGAGGAGTCAGCAAGCACAGAGGGATTGGAAAGGGAGTTTGCCTGAAAAAGGCAAACTCAGAGAGTGGGAGTGCATGAAGAAAGGCAAAGGGTTAGGCGCCAGGGTGGGTGGTAGGGAAGCACCTGGAGTCTTGCTTTTTGGTGGGGTGGCTTGGGATGTCCGGCTGGCTGATGGGGCTGCAGGACAGATATCAAAATGCTTACCCACCGGTATTAACATTCAGACTTGGGAAAAAGGGGGAATGAGGCCCCAGAGTGTGGTAGAAATAATCCAGACTGGGAAGTCATACATGCGTGGCTTTGAATCAGCTTTTGACTTTTGCTCTCTGTGTTTGAACTTGATCTCCCTGAGCCCCCATTTTTGAACTATGAAAAAGGGCTAAATATGCCTGCTAGCAGGGTGATGGTAAAGATTGGCTAATGTAGCCTCAGATTTGGCTCACAGTGGGTCCTCTCTCTACAGTGTGTCTATACCTCCCTCTCTTTGGGTAGGGATGATGGCAAAGAGATTTCATCTCAGGTCAAAACTCTGAATGCTCAGTAATGGCTCCTTAGAACGCTGTGTTAAGAAGGATTCTCAAGCTCAGTTAGTTGCAATTGATTATTGTTGTCTGTCATGGCCATGGGAGGTGGGCCATGGATTTAGCATCCCTGATGGAGCCAGTCTTTCCTTCTGAGCCTTATTTCTTGGGGCTGTGACCTTCCATGCATCCTTCATGCCACACAAACTAACCAGTGGTCAGCTCACTGCCTCCTGAGTATGTTGTGTGCTTCCTGCCTGCCTCGGAGCTCTTGTGCCTTCTCCTGCCTTGAACCCTCTCCCTTGCTCCTTAGTTTGTCCAGATTGGTCCCCTCCTTCAAGGATTGGTTCAGAACCCTTGTCAGGGAAGCTCCCCACACTTGCTGCCTGGCCATACCAGGACCAAATGATGCTGTTTCTGAACTCCCTCAATATCTACCACCTCTTCTGTGTCCTTGACACACATCTCTTGGCAGCACCTCATGTAGGCATTGGTGCCCCTTCCTGTGTGTGGCAGCTCACCTTGTCCTGACTGTAAGCTGCCTAAGGGCAGCCACCTTCTCTCCTACTCCTTTGTTATCCCTTGCGCACTGACCCCCAACTGTTCAGGGAATGCGATTTTAATGATCGAATTGGCCGATATGGAAGTGTAATGCTTAGGAGGATGTGTGTTGCAGTCAGAGAGCCTGGGTAGGACTTCCAGCTCTGCCACTTGGGACTGTGTGACTGTAGAACAGTGCCTTGACCTCTCTGAGTCTTGGATTCTCTTTTATAATATGGAGGTAACAATAGTCCCTAACTATTGAGACCTCAGTGAGATTCCCTAACTATTGAGACCTCAGTGAGATAAAGCATGTCTGATGCTTTCTCGGGTCTGGGCACACAGTGCCTAATACAGGTAGCAGCTGTTGTTATGCTCTTTCCTCCTCTCTGCTGTTACAGCTCTTTCCTTCCTTGCTCTGTTCTTCAACAACCATTCCAATGTGTGTTTCCCCCCATCTTTCTCTGGGCAGGTCCTTCTGGTACTTGTTGGGCACTACTGGGAGTCCAGCCGGCATGTCCTGGATGTTCTGGAGGGCTTGGTGCAGGAGAAGGAGGCTTCTTTGTTCATCTGTGGAAAAAGCCAAAGTCCAGGGGTGCCCCCAGCATTATAGTACTCCCTTTTAGGCAGCAGCTGTGTTCCTGAGCAACTGTGTGTAATTGCAATTTAATTAGCTCTAACACGAGCCACATTTTAGGAATCCCAGGGGACTTAACAATTAACGAGCTATTTTGATAAATCCTTTTGTAAAATGCAGAGTCACCAAATTGATCGTTCTGCTTTATGGTTTTGGATTCAGATACATTAGGTTTTCTTAAAGCAGGTACTGTTTTAGTGGCAAAGCCTCCTTATATTCCAGCCAACTTGTTGAGCATCAGCAGTCAAAATTGGTATTTATTTCAACCTGTTGAATATGTATTATATTCTGGAAATATATTTCCAACTCATGAAAATTAAGTGAGAACTATTTACTAGGGCTTGTCTTCTGTTCCTGTTACATACTGACTCTCACTGGGGTGTTGCTGGCAGATGCTCTGCTGTCCTTGATGAAGCAACAGGAGTGGCAAAAAATAGGAAGATGCTGCGAATGAATAATCTGCTCTAGGAAACATGTAATTACCGTGAGTGTCAGTTTCTGTAATGAAGCCTTGATATGGCCAAATCCAGAGCATAAATTACCTGGGCAGGGGGCGAGCTAATGCGCCGAGCCCAATAATTTAGCCTCTGAGTAGCTTCAGCAGCCGTCCTGTATGCGTTTCATCTGATGCAGACCTAGATGAATGCGCCAATGTGGAAATCCAGCGCATTCCATCTCAAGGGAGGTGAGCGCAGAGTGACTCAAGTGGTGGGATGGCTGCTTCTGCCTGCCGCTCCCTCCTGAGAGATGCTGGGAGTTTGAGTAATGCCCGCGTCTGCTGTAGCGCCCTAGATGTTTAGGAAAGACCTTGAGATCGGTGTCCAGCCTTCTTGTTTTATAGCTAAGGTAACTGCAGTCCAGCGAGGGGGTGGAATCACCAATGCCTCCGAGTGATTCAGCCAACACGGTCGGTGCTTGAAGTTTCCTCTCGACTTTGGTTTGCCTGCACCACTGCACACAGTTGTACGTCTCCCAAGGATGCAGAACAGAGACCAGGTTGGCGAATAGTCCTGTTTCCTAGGGCATGTCAGCTCTAGGGTGAGACATGAGGATTTTTTTTTTCCTCCTATTAATAGATATCGTTTTGTTTTTGTCATTTATGTAGTTAATTTAAAAAATAGGTGTACATGTACCTGGTTTAAAATTCAAAGGGTGTGTATTGGAAAGTAGTCTCCCTCCCTCCCAGGCCTGTTCTCCAACCTCCAGGGTCCCCTTCCCAGAGGCAGCCAGAGGTTTATGTGTCCTTCTAGAGATTTTTCTATACGTATAGAAAAATAAGCATACATTTGCCCGCTTATTCGTTCACTCATTTAACACATATTGATTGCGTACCTGCCAGGTGCCAGGTCCTGAGGCTCTTGTAGGCATCGAGCTATGACATTGGACAAAACAAAGATCCTGTTATCAGGGAGCTGGCATTAAGCCCCCTACCCTCAGTAGCTTACACATAATTCTGTGTTTTTATGAAACCTTAAACTATAAACTTGAGAGTTTTCCATACTAGTTCATAGAGAATTGCCTCTTTCTTTTTACTGACAGTGTTAGCATTTCATTGCGTTTTAAGTTTTTGTTGCTATTACAAGTGCTTCTGCAATGTCCTTTGTACACGTGTTTCTTTTTGTACATGTGGGCATCCATCTGGCAGTTTATTGGCCATTGTAGCTAACATATCCAGAAGGGTTAGGATTCAGGCACAGCTATCCCCAGGTGCACAAACCATGTCCTTTGGAACTTATCTCTCAGCTCTGCCTTTCTCTGTGTTGGCTTCATTCTCAGAAACGAGGTGCTTTATTATGTCCATATTCAATAGCTATTAAGTGCACACCTAGGCTGTGCCAGGCCTTGCCCTAGTTACTAGGGATATAGCAGGAAACAAAACACACCAAGTTCCTGCCCTCATGGAGCAGACATCCCTAAGCTGATACACCCCCCTCGGGCAAAGATTTCTATTCTCCCAGCTTGGACACAGCAGAGGATAAAGAAAATGTCTATCTTCCCAAGAATCGCAAGTCTCAGGATAAAATCTCAGTGGACCAACTTGTGTCATATGACAATCCCTGAACCAGTTAGTTTGCTTGGGGGCAGAGGCGAATGAGCCCATCAGCCAGGCCTAAGTCCTTGGAGTAAGGGGGTGGAGAGAGGATGGCTGGAGGTGCTTTCCCAGGGAAATCTGGGCTGGTTATCAGAAGGGTAGTAGGTTGCCGGCAGGGACCAGTATTTGCTCCCAATGGTAGGTAGAGTCAGTGGAAGGAACTGTGGGTAGAGAGTAAAAAAGGAGAGACCAGAGAGCCCCTTGACTCGGTGCTCCGTGTGGGCTGAAGCATTATTTGCTGGACTCTGGGAATCCATCCTGTACTGGACTCAGTGAACAAGAGAAGGAATTTTTCAGAATGGGATGTGGAGGCTTCAAGCCGCTTTATGGCGAGGTTTATTGCCCAAAGCGAGGTCAGAGGCGTTGGAGGTTCCCTTGGAGCTACTTCCAGCTCTCTCCACCTGGTTGCCTGCCATGCTTCCTGTGGCTGGCTCAGGGGAGCACAAGAGAGGACCTGAAGCCTGGGCACTGTCCCACCAGGTGCCAAGGCCATGCCTGGGCTTCCCTGAGTGGGCAGGGGCTAAACCTTTACCAGCTATTAGGCAGACCTAGACCTGGGGGCGGATAAAAGAGACTGGGGGCATCATTTAATATTAGAGAAGACAGACATCCTTGAAAGGGACTTTTTAGAGTGTGTCTTAGTTTCCTGCAGCTGCTGTAACAAGTACTAAAAAGCAGTTATTCTTCAAACAACTGAGACATATTGTCTCCCAGCTCTGGAGGCGGAAGTCTGAAATCAGAGTCAGCAGGGCCCTGGGGAAGAATCTTTCCTTGCCTTTACCTTCCTCTGGGGTTGACAGCCATCCTTGGCGTTCCTTGGCCTGAAGCTGCATTATTCCATTCTCTTCCTGTCTCCCCTGCTTCCATCTGTGTGTCTCTATGTCTCTATATGGCCTTATATGGACACCAGTCATTGGATTTAGGGCCCACCCTACTCCTCCAGTATGCCTTTGTCTTAACTCGATTATAGCTGCAAAGACCCTGTTTCCAAATAAGGCCATCTTCGCAGGTTGGGGTGGGGGATTAGGTCTTGAACATGTCTTTTGGAGGAATACAGTCAACCCGCTAGAGGGTGCTTAGTGCTCCTGGAAACACCGTGCTTCTGGCAGGAGCATTCCATTGAGCATTCCACTGAGTACATGGGAGAAAACCCTGCTCGACCAAATGAACAATATTTAGGATACTCACTGAACTCATTCTAGTGCTGGGGACTTTGCACATATTCACTTGTTTCATTCTCACCACCACCTTCCAAGGTAGGTATGATTAGGATCCACATTTGAGAGATGAGGAAAGATAGGCACAGAGAGGTTAATTAACTTGCCCCAGATCACACAGCCACTAATGACCAGAGCCAGCATTTTAGCCTCGGCAGGCTGGCTCCAGGACCCATGCATCTTAGCATAAACGTCTTTTGCCTGCAGGTTAGTTTGTGAATCAGGAAGAATACTGGAATAGGAGCATGAGAGCTGAGCCTTAGTGCTGGCTGGGACACCAGTTAGCTGAGTGATCACTGGCAGCTGTCATTTAGTAGCCCTGTGCCTCAGTTTCCATGTACATGAAATGAGATAACAGGCTGTTGCATTTCAGATAGTTCTTTAAGGATCACATGTCTTATTTGGCAGAAAAACCTTTTGGTGGAAAAGTAATGTAAGTGCCTTTGCACATATATTAGTTTATTGTTGCTGCTGAAACAAATTACTACAAACTTGTGACTTAAAAGCATAAAAATTTATTAAATTGCAGCTTTGTAGGCCAGAAGTCCTAAAATCAAGATGTCAGCAGGGCTCTTTCTTCCGGGGGCTCTAGGGGAGAATCTGTTTCCTGCCTTCTTCAGCTTTGGAAGCCGCCACATTCCTTGGCCGTGGCCCCTTCCTTCATCTTCAAAGCCAGTGGTGCAGCATCCTCAGGTCTGTTTCTTTGACCTCTGCTTCCGCCATCACCTCTCCTTCTCTGCCTTGGACCTCCTGCTGCCTTCTGCCAAGGACCCTGTGCTTATACTGGGCCACCTGGATATGCCAAGGTCATCTCCCCATCTCACAGTTCTTAACTTCATCACACCTTTTACATCACAGTCCCTTTTGCCACGTAAGGCCCCATCTTCACCGGGCCTGGGGCTTAGGATGTGGATGTCCTTGTGGGCCATTGATCCTACCACACTACCTAGAAGATGGCTGTAAATATTTCACTAGCTAGCACCTATTAGTTATTTTTAAATGTACCATCTTTCTTGCTTTTAAAACACATGTTGACAGATACTAAGAAGAAAACAAAACATGGGCCATAACTCCCTGCCAAGATAACCCCAAGGGATGATTTTTCCCTTTTTGACATTTAAACAGAAAATGTAAGTAATATTAGTATAAGGATAAAAAATGCAAACTACAGACTGATACATGATGAAAAGTTAATGCTGTCCTCCCCTGCCTGCATACTTCCTCCCCAAAGGTAACCGCTTTACAATTTTAGAGGATTCCTTCCAGAAAAAAATACTGCACAAACCAGAATATTTTTATCTTTTTATACCTTCACTGTCAAAAATCCTAGAGGTCATATTATTTACACCATCATGTATCTTGCCTTTTCACCCATTTTGTATAGACTTTTGATCTTTTTGCTGTAGCACATAAAAGTCCTTTTCTCTTTTAGAGCTCCTATCATTTTACTATATGGTTGGAGCAATTTTTTTTTTTTTCTTTCTTTCTTGTAATGAGTCCCCTCCTGTTGGTTTCTTTGATTGTTTCCAGCTTTTTGTTAATACAGACAATGCTGTATGGCTATCTTTGGACATCACATTTCAGGAAATGTTCGTGACTATATTTTCAGGGCAGGGTTTCTCAATATTTTTGGTCAGGTCTTTGTTGTGGGAGCTGCCCTGTGCATCGTAGGACATTTAGCAGATTCCCTGGCCTCTACCCACTAGGCGCCAGTATCCACCCCTCCTCCAGCTGTAATATCCAAATATGTCCACAGACACTGCCAGTGGGGGGCAAAGCCACCTCTGGTGGAGACCTCCTGCTTTTTTTTTTTTTTTTTAACAGTTGGATTGGGGAGGGGAATACTTTCTAAACCTGCTCCAGGCAGCTGACTGGTGCAGGTGGCTTGGAGGGCCCTGGCAAACTCACAGGGTACGTGGAGCTTTTCAAGATCAGCAGGAAGTTTGAAAAGGAGACTGTGGCTTTAGGGTTGGCAGGTGGGTGATGCTGAGCTTTTTAAACCTTGTCCAGGAGTAAGCAGCCTAGTGGCAACTTGCCCTTCCTAACAGACTTGGTCCTAGGTTTGTCCGGCTTGATCTGGAACATTCTGTAGGTGGTATATCCTGCACCCACGGCTCATTCTCCCCGCCAAGCGTGGATCTGAACCCAAGCAGCCTGGCACCAGGGTGCCTGGGCTCACCCCTCAGGCCACCCTGCCTGTGGAGAGATGAAGCAAGCTTTGCAGAGCTGCAGCAGCCTCGGCTGGCATCACCTGGATCCTGGAGAATTCATCTTATAGTGCTGCTGCTGACGTGTCCAGGTGGTCTTCAACCCCCCAGTTATAATCCATCCTGCTTTATGTCCCCTTTAAATCAAAGATGTACCACGTCAGCAAGGGCTGCAGCGTGTGTCTTTCTAGTGGGTGACTGTTTCTTCGTTAGAACCCACAACGCAGGCATGTTTTAAAGCCTAGAACTAGGACAAAATGAAAGCCATCCGTGAATCTTGGTGGGTGTCAGGCTGGAATTCATTCAGGTAGCTCATTACGCATCGAAATTACACAGCTGCCAAAGTTTCTGAACAGCAGGCAATTCCAGAGTTTCAGTTTCAACTTTCTGGTCTTACTGATTTATGCAGCTTTACTACCTTGGGAATTATGAAAGACACTAGGCATCCTAAGAGGAACAGAGAATATTTTAATGAACACCCATGTACCCACCACCCACTGAAGAAATAGAACATGACAGTTACAAGCGATGCTTCCACATACTCCTCCTGGATCTCATTTCCTTCTTTTCCCCCCGAGGTTACCAGTGCCTGAAGTTGGATTTTTCTTCTTAAGTTTTATTTTCATGTATATAATCATAAACTACATAAAACACTGTGCATGTTCTAAAATTTTATATAAATGGCATCTCACTGCACACATCCTTCTGCCACTTGTTTCTCTTGCTACGTGTGTGGGATTCATGTGTGTTGATACGTGTTGCTGTAGTTCATTTTCACTGCTGCATAGTATTCCATTGTACGACTCTGCAGCCATGTGGCCATTCTCCTGTTGCTGGGCATTTAGCTGTTTGCAGTTTCCTGCCTTGATAAACACTGCCATTCTTGCTCCTCTCCTTGTGTACAAGGGGAAGAATTTCTCTGGGCATGTACCTGAGACTGAAATTGCTGGAGTTTAGGGTATGTGTGATAGACAGAATTCTTCGCTCTCTGTTGGCCTCTTTCTCAGAATTATGTCTTTCATAATTCCTAAGGTAGTAAGGTAGGCTGGTCTCTCCAGTATGCATGTCCTGTAAAACCCCTGAGACTGTGAATATGGTGGGCTAACACCCCTGGGAGGTGGGTAGGTTCCACGACCCAGTTGACTTTAAGAAGTGAGATGATCTGGTGGGCTGGACCTGATCACACGAGCCCTTTAAATCACAGGAGGTCAGAGGGGGAGGGGCCAGAGAAATGCAAAGTGAGAGAGGGATATGATGTGAGGAAGATTCTCCACTGCAGGCTCCGAAGGTGGAAGGGGCCACATGGCAAAGAATGAGGGCAGCCGTGAAGAGCTGTGAGACGGCTGCAAGGAAACGGGACTCGGGCCTGAGACCACAAGGAACTGGCTTCTGGTAACAATCTGAGTGAGCTTGAAAGAGGATCCTGAGCTCCAGGTGAAAGCACAGCTCAGTGGACACCTTCACTTTGTCCTTGTGAGAATCTGAGCAGAGAACCTGCCACGTCAGGCCCAGACTTTTTCTTCTTCATTGTCTTTTTTTTTTAAGACAATACCCATTTATTATCTCTCAGTTCTGCCAGTCAAAAGTCTGGACAAGTATGTTCAGGGCATAATTGCAAGGGTGAACTCAAGGTGTGCGCTGGGCTGGGCTCTTTTTCTTATTTTTCTCCTTTATTAGAGAAGTTGTGGGTTTACAGAACAATCATGCATAAAATCCAGGATTCCCGTATCCCACCCCACCACCACCTTGCATTGGTGTGGAACATTCGCTACAATTGATGACAGCACGTTTTTATAATTGTGCTATTAGTTAAAGTCCATGGTCTGACTTGGGGTTCATGGTGTAGTGCAGTTCCATGTATATATTTTTTAAAAATGTTTATGCTGTTACCATGTAGAGAATCTAACAGTTCCTCTTTGAGTCATGTTCAGATGTGCACTTCAGTCCTGTTGGCTGCACTCAATGCTGTGCTGCCATCGCCACCATCCGTCACCACAGAGGAGCCCTGCACACTTTAAGCCTAACTCCCACTCCCTGTCCCCACTCCACCCCTGGTAACCTGTGCTCTAGATTCTGAGTCTATGAGTTTGCTTATTTTAACTGTTTAAAATCAGTGAGATCATCCAATATTTGTTCTTTTGTGTTTGGCTTATTGCACTCAACATGAGGTCTTCAAGGTTCATCCATGTTGTCACATGTATCTGGACTTCATTCCTTTTTGTGGCTGATTAATATTCCATTGTACATATATACCACATTTTATTTACCTGTTCATCAGTTGATGGACACTTTGGTGGCTTCCATCTTTTGGCAATTGTGTATAATGCTGCTAAGAACATTGGTGTGCAAATATCTGTTCGAGTCCCTGTTTAGGTTCTTTTGGGTATATACCTAGTAGTGGGACTGCCGGGTCATATGGCCTTTCTGTACTTAGCTTCCTAAGAAACCACCACACCGTCTTCCACAGCAGCTGCACTATTTTACACTGCCACCAGCAATGAAGGAGTGTTCCTATTTCTCCACACCCTTTCCAACACTTGTTATTTTCTGTTTTTTGTTTTTTTAAATAGCAGCTATTTTACTGGGTGTGAAATGGTATTTCCCTGTGGTTTTGATCTGCATTTCCTGGATGGCTAATTGTGTTGAGCATCTTTTCAAGTCATGCTCAGACTTCTGACCAGTGGTAACTGTGAGATAATAAACGTGTGCTGTCTTGAAGAAGCTAACTGTGTAGTAATTTATAAACAGAAATAGAAAACTAATACAGAATCCAAAGCCAGAATGTTTTTTATAGACGAGAAATCATTTTATCAGCATAGTTTCAATCATTTGCCTATGCTGAGTATAACCGTTCAAGAATTTCCAGGGTGCATTTATTGCCAAGGTATCAGAGAAGAATTAAAATAGCTGAACCTTTGTTTCATTCTCCTGTGGAGATTTCATGCAGGTGGCAACTTCAGGAAGAAATGGAAATAGTTTCTAACTAGATTAAACCTTCTAATTCTCCTCCCTCTCCCCCATTATGTATATAATTTGTTGCTTAGAAACACTTTTATTCCCCATTTTATTTTTTAAATTGCAATGACAGAATGGATGGGAGGGAGATCTTAGGAGTTAACTTGAAAGGATGACGAACTGGAACAAATGTGAAATGTTCCTGTTTCTCTCGGTTTGGAGCTGGTGGCCGGCAGCCAGGGAAGACTTCATTAATTTTTTTTGGACTGCATTGGTTGATGTTGTGAGAACAGGGTCTAGAAAGTGACTTTGATGAGGCAGTCGATGTAGTAGCCAGGAATCTCCTGTTTGCAAATGACACAAACAACTCAAAACTGGCTTGAAAAAAGGATATTGGCTCACAAAACCAAAACATCCAGCGGTGACATCTTGGATCTAGGGGCTCAGATGAGAACATCAGGACTTGCTCTGTCTCCATCCCTTCCCTCTCTGTTGACCTCTATCTCAGGCTGCTGTGGCAGGTCAGATTCCGGCTGTCCTTCTAGCTAGTGATGGAAAGAGGCCTTCTCTTTCCCAGTCATTGCAGCAGAAGTCACAGGATTGGATTTCTTTGGGTCCCGAACTCCCCGCTGCGCCCAGCACTATGGCTGGAGGTTTAGACAGTGCTGACTGGCCATGGCCAGGTTACAGGCCCAGCCAAACCATGTGGACTGAAAGCCCCTCTCAGGAGAATGGAGGTGCTGCTGGCAAGTGTCTGGGGTTGGAGGCCGAGCAGGCCAAGGCAGTGGGTGTTTATGGCACTGGTTAAGCCAAGGCCAAGGGCCTGATGCTTCTGAGAGCAGGGTGGGCTGTGCTGCAGCTCCCGGCTGCACCGCTCGGCTGGCCCTCCCACGAGCCTGTCGCTGATCCAGTGCAGACATGGAGAGAAAGCAGTGGAGGGGCCTCCTTCCCTCATTCTGTTTGCAAAACCTGCCTGACTCCCCATTTACTCACAGCTGCTTTTTACATATAAGAGGGTATGTTTCCCTTGTGCTACTTTAGTCAATTTGTAGTAAAAGATATTTTAGAACTTATGAAAACTGGTCACAGTCTGTTGACACGCCTCCTATGAGAGGTTTGGGGTCTCCTCCCCCTCCCCTTGAAGGCTGCTCTGAGCTGTCACGGTGGAAGGGTTTTGTGGTTTCTGAGGCTGGGTCATTCTCACATGTTCTGGAACATTCCATCTGAATCTCTCTCAGAGTCCATCTGCCATGCTGTGGGGAAGCCACGTGGAGGGGCCATGTGTGGGTATGTTGCTGGACAGCCTATCCAGCCTCCCAGGCCCCCATCCCAGGCAGCAGGCTCCTGAGGGAAAGAGCTTCAAGTCTCCAGTCTTAGAGTCCACCTGGCCCTGGGACCTCCGTCACCACGGAGCAGAGACAGCCCATCCCTTCTGAGTCTGATCCACTGAATCTGCATGAGAGATGAGAAAACGGTAGTTTTATGCAGCAAATAACTGGAACAGACATGCTTGCCTTGCCCACAACATTGGTTGGACAAAGCAAGACAGAAATGACAGAGCTTTAGGAATTACTTGTGTTCTATTTCACCCAGTAATGCCACTACTGGAAGGAGTAGGGGGCAGGAAAGCCCCTGCACTGGACCCCTGCACTGCCACCTGCGAGCGCCTTCATGCCAGAAAGTCTCTCTCCTCTTGACTGTTCCATCAGCAAACGAGCTCCCATTACCCTTGCCTCCCTCGTCTTCTGACCCCACCAGCTACAGCCCTAATTTTTCTACTCCCTGTCATAGGAAACATTCCTCTCAAGTGCTGCCTCTGCTCATGGCCTCCATTTCTTTGATCTCATTCTCTCTTGAACCCACTTCCTTCGGGCCTTATTCCTCTCCCCCATGCTGCTGAAACGACTTGTCAAGGTCACCCCTGGCCCGTGGCCACCTGAGACCTCGCCTCATCAACTCTCTGGCATTCCCCAGACCGAGTCACCTTCCCAGGCTCTGGGACATGGCTCTCTCTTGGTGTCTTCCTGCCTCCCTGGCTGTCCCTTTGCAGCTCCCTGTCCTCTCCCTGAGTCCCGGAATGTGGAGTGACCCAGGCCATCTCCTGTGACTGCGTGGCTTCAGTACCAACTCTCCGCTGATGCCCTGCCATTTCTCCAGGGGCCATCGCCCCCGTTGCACGGCAGAGCCAGGTGTCCTACTGCCTGCTCAGGAGCTCCTCGCAGACTTCTAGAAGGTGCCCTAAGTCCTGAACACGGCTTTGACTTTCTCACCTCCACAACCTACGCCTCTTTGGTCTTTCCCATCTCAGAAAATGGCACCTTCCCTCACCCAGGCGTGCAGGCCCAAACCCTTATGCCACCCTGACTCTTCCAGAGCCAAGTCACAATCTCAGTCACAGTCAGACACAGCTCGTCCAATCCATCGGCACATCCCACTGGCCCTGCTTCCAAAATCTATCCAGAATCCAACCACTTCTTGCCCCAGGCAAGCCCCTGGGGTGAGGGCAGTGGGCCCTTCTTGGGCCTCGCTGATTCCATCCCTGCTCCCACAGTCTGCTCACCACCTGGCCGCTCGAGCAGTTCTTTTTTTTATTTTATTTAACTTTATTTGTACATTTAATAATTGAAAATATAAACAACTAAAAACTAAAAACTAAACACAGATGAATAAATATATACATTTCTCAATTAAGTGTAATGGATACATATATATATATATATATATTGGATCAAACAATATGTTATACAATATATTTGGTTCATAGTAACGCATTCATACAGTATTTGTCCTTTTGTGTCTGGCTTGCTTCACTCAACATAATGTCCTCCAGGTTCATCCATGTTGCCATATGCTTTACGACTTCATTTCTTTCGAGCAGTTCTTGTAAATTGTAAATTGGATCATGACATTGCCCTACTCTCAACTCCCCACTGGCTTTCTGTCTTGCTCAGGGCAAAAGCTACAGTCCCATTCATGGGCCTTTTTGCTGCTCCTCCAACTCCCCAGGCTCATTCCCTCCTCAGGGCCTTTGCACAGCTCTTCTTTTGCCTAGGGCACTCTCCCCAGGTAGCACATGGCTTGCTCCCTCACTTTCTTCTGATCTTTGCTCTAATGTCACCTTCTCAGAGAGTTCCTCACTGGCCAGCCCTTCTAAAATAGGCCCCCTTCCTCCCCCAGCCTCGCCCTTCCTCTTAGCCTGCTCCTTTTTCTTTGTATCTCATCACCACCCAACAGCCTGATGTCCCGCCAGTGCGAGGAACTGTGGGGAAGCTGAGCCTGCCCCCCATAGACATCAGACAGCACCTGGACCCTGGGTGTGGTTCAAGAGAAGTGACACTTATCTGTGCCTGGCCCAGAGATGCCATAACCCCCTCAGCCCAGCCCAGGATGAGGCACTCTCTGAAGCACCTCCCCAACAAGGGGAAGCATTGGTTAGAACTTTCATGGATGGAGTGCTCAGTGTGTACCTGTCCCAGAGCACTTCAGGTGAATTAGCTCATCTCATCCTCACAGCAACTCCAGGAGGTAGGCTACCATCAGCCCATTTTACAGATGAGGAAATGAAGACACAGAGAGGGGATGTAATTTGCCCAAGGTCAACAGCTGGTGGGGGTCAGGCTGGGACTTGAACCCCAGCAGGGTGGATCCAGAGCCCATGGACCTCGCCACTGTCCTGGCTGAGCCTCGTCCCTTGAGTTACTTGAAGACAGCTTCCGCCGTGCCTGTAGCCAGGAGCTTCTATGATGGATGCTTCCTCAGGGTTTCTGAGATGATGATGATAATGTACTCGGCTCTGTACTAATGTCTTCTGTGGGTCCTCTTACTGTGCCCTCCCACCGACCCAGGTGCCTGGTTGCCTAAGGTCACATGTTTTCTGGGCCTAACTCCTCCACTAAGAAAGCAGGATCTATTTCCGACCCCTTGAATCTGGGTGGGCCTTGTGGCTTGCATTGGTGGCAGTACCAGTGCTGAATATCGGCTCCCGGGCCCTTGCTTGCATCTTCTTTGCGTTTTGCTCTCTGCAGTCATCTTAAGAACCTGCCTGAGCCACTGAGCCAAGCCACGTCATCTCAGCTGAGGCCATTCTAGATCAGCCAACAACCAGCCACCCTCCTGCACCCACTCCAGCTAAGCTCAGCCTCTGCTCAGGCTAAATCACCAAACTGCAGACCCATGAGCTAAATAAAGGCTTACTGTTTCGAACTATTGAGTTTTGGGGGCTGTTTGTTCACAGCATTATCGTGGGAAGAGATTACTAGTACATATTACACAATGAGCACGTGGCAAAGCTGGATTTGAATCCAGTTCTCCTGAATCCAAAGTTTGGGCCATGTAACTGAGAATCCCAGAACCTGCAGAGAGGGTAATGGCATATTTTAACTTTCCCTTTCTGATGCTGCCAGTGCACAGCTGTCGACAAGTTCCTAGCACAGCACTGATGAGCTTGGCTGGGAGTGTGGGCTCCATCCTGGGACCTGTGGATAGAGGACAGTGACATGCCAGAAAGTTCCCAGAGGCCACCAGCTTCAGCCTGTGGGGCTTCCTGGGTGGTGGGAATACATTCCTCTTCCTTGCAGTGGTGGTTTGGCTCCTGCCTCTGTTTCTGTCTGTCCGTCTTCCCCTGGGCCCTGCAGCTTTTCCCAGCTGCTCTGTCCTGAGAGTTGTGACTGACCTCTCCATCTTTCGGGGGTTCCTTCTTTCCTCTAAATGCTCACATTGCCCATGGCTTTCCATGTCTTTCTTGTGGATCAGGGAATCGTCTGTTAACCCAAACGGTAGCAGACTTTAAAAGAACTTTGTGTATTTGCGTTTTGGAAAGGCTGGAGAGGGCACTGCTAAACCCAGCAGAGTCTGGAGGTGGAGTTTCAGGCACCACGACCCCTGCAAGAGGCTATTGGGGGCAGGGAGAATTTCTGCACCCCCAAAACATCTAGCAAACCATTGTTTTCTCCCTTGTATTCCACCTTCATGTTTTTGTTTTTGCTGCACAATTATTCACTCGTTGTCATGAGATTTCCCAGTTGCCTTGACTTCTGTTCTCATGTAGGTAAGACCTGCTGTGCAATGTCTGTATAGTTCCAAAATCATTCTGGAATGATGCTGTGGCTGCATGACCTAAAAATGCAGGCCGTCTCTTTCTTTGGAAAAGTTAAAAGACATCAACACTGATACGTAGGGATGTTGTGAGAAAACTTTTGACCTCTAAAAGTATAGTACTTTGGGGTTGCAGTTTTGCTAATGCCACTGTTTATGGAAAAGTGTGTGTGTGTGCAGCAGCTTTTTGGAACCCTTTCACAAAAGGAAGGCATTCCCAGGCTGTGCTGAGTAAGCCTGGAACGGCCCATGTGCTAATCTAAGGGCAGTGTTTCCTCAAGTTTTTTAAAAATCAAACCAGTTTACTTTTTTGTTAGTAAGTTTTTCTCCACCCTAGGCAATCATGTCTATGAAATCATGGGCCTAGATAGACCGTAGGTTGCCTGCAGTCAGGAGACCTCAAGTAAGCCAAATGCTATGGTGGCTTAGAGAAGCATGGACAGTCACTTCTCTCTCAGGTGGGTGTCCAGGTAGAAGCAGCCCTGCACTGGTGCACAGCCAGGGACCTGCGCCTCTTTCATCTGGTTCTGCCATGTCTTTGTTCCCTCACATGGTCCAAGAAGGCTGCCTCCCTGTTCACATTCCAGCCAATGTACGGCACAGAGAGGCCCCGGAGGATGCACCCTCGTCTTTTTGTCCCTTCTGCTCAAATTCCATGGGCTAGAACTTAGTCACATGGTCACACCTAGCTGCAAGGGAAGCTGGGATATGTAGTCTCTTCTGGGAGGCCATGTGCCCAGTTAGTATTTGAGGATTGATATAAAAGAAGGAGGAAGAAAAAAAGATGGATAATGAAGGGCATCTGGGAGTTTCTGCCACAATGTACTAGTTATATATTTTTAAATGCACATTAAGATACATACGTCTTAGAATATTCATCCAGGTACCACCTAAAATGATTTGGTATGTGCACTGCAGTTGGGAAGTCAGCCTTTGTGTGGCACTTGCTCTGTTGGAAGGAAGACATATGCTTTGCTGTCAGGACAGAGGGTGGTTGCTTGTCATTCGTTCCCCTGGGAGAGGTTGGACACTCTTCTTCATGGATTGTAGAACTCCCCTCAGCTGCTCTGAATGCATCAGTGCACCTCTGGAGCCTTACGAATATCATTTGCCTGCTTTTCAATCCATTCTCCCACTTTCTGCCAATCATGGTGGGCAGATGCGGGCAAGAGTTCAGTCTCAGGCTTCCTCTGGCTCTCAGAGGCCTGCACAAAGGAACATTACTGGCAACTTTTAGCTGCAAACCTTTACATTCCATATTCATGCTGGAGATTTGCTTTTTGTGCGGCTGCATCAGTTGGAGCTCATAACTGAAGTTCTGATGGAAAGCGGGAGTCCGATTTTAATGGCTTAGCACAGTGTGTGATCACAGCCACATGTCCCAAAGCTGGGGAAGGGGAAGCCTGTCTGTTAAAAGTTAATGGTCTAAGAAGTCCTGACATAAAGTAAAGCTTTGAGTGAAGTTCCACGACGTCGTGGATGGTTAATTCTTTATTAGGTTTTCCTAAGACAGAGATAAAAAGCATTTTATCTTTTTTAAGGTTTTCATTAACATTTCATTGCATTTTATAGATTCATTGATCTTCATTTGGCTAATCCGAGGCAGGTAATAGAAACCTCTGCCCTGTGGCATGTGACAGACAACTTCATAACATTTTGTCAACGGTTATTTTCATTTTGGTGGGGATCTCCAAGTTAAAAGATGAGGCAATCTTGAATTAAGTGAATGAAAGCGAGATGGCCTTGTTTGTCTTTGTCCGTATCAGGCTGATGTCGAGTTTCCGTCTTTCTCTGTCGCCGTGCATGTTTAACAGCTCCGTAGTCCAGTGCAGTTGGGCACCGTGCCAGGTAGCTTTGTCTGAGAGAGCCTTCTCGTGAGCCTTTTTGGGTAGAGAAGAGGAGAAGGTAGAAAAGTCCCAGGCTTCACCAGCTTTGTATCACAGCAGTTGTCTGAGCGGAAGCTCACTTCTCAGCGTCGGGCGCGGGGATATAAATCCCGATGCCTGAGGGCCACTCAGGTCCGGGCTGAGCCGAGCTGGTCACTGTGGGCATGTGGCCCGCCGCCCTGGCCCACAGGCTGGCCATTCTCTCTCCAGGCGAGAATGAGGGTCCAGGGACTCCAGTTTTTCAACTGAGCCTGGGAATCTGGACTTTTAAGAGAAATGTGGGGAATACATTTAAATAGCTCCTGTCTTTAAGCCTGTGGTCTCAGAGGGTAGAGGAAGCTTCTTCATTCTATCTCCAGCTTGGGCTTCTCGCCGAGTTCTAGACGATTCTGTCTTACTGGCTGCATGGCACCTATACCTGGAATTCTAGTGGGCGGCTCATACTTACCTGGTGCAAAACTGAACTCCCTGTCTTCCCCCGATCCTGCTCCTCCCACAGCTTTCCCTGTTTTTGTCAATGGCCGAGTCATCCTTCCAGCTCTTCAAGAAACCTGGAGTCGTCCTTGATTTTTCTTCTATCACAGTCAGTCCATCAGCAAATCTTGTGGCTCTGACTTCAAAATATATCCAGAACCTGACCCCTCCTCTCCACTCCCTCTGCCACCACCCTGCTCCCAGGTGCCATCACCATTTGCTTGGACTGTTGTAGTACTCAAAACTCAGCAGTTTCCTAGCTTCTGCTTTTCCTGCCAAACCCTTTCTTCCCACAGCAACCAGAGTAGCTCCTCAGTTAAATGTAAACTGGACCATGTCCCTCCTTTGCTCAGAGTGTTCCAGTGGCTCTCATCTTATTCCAAGTGCAAGCCAACTTTCTTAACATGCGCCAGAGCTCCCTAAACAACCCGGCCTTCCCGTTCCCTCTCTGACTTCCTGTCCTTTACGTGCCTCACTCTGGTCATGCTGCCCTCCCTGCTGTCCCTGGAACTCCCCAGGCCTGCTTCTGTCTCGGGGCCTTTGCACCTGCTGACCTTTCTTCCTGGAACCTCCTCCCTTTTGCTTCCTCATCTCCTTACTCCGGTGGACCCTGCTCAGCAAGTTCTGCCTGGCCATCCTCCCTCACCGCGAGACTGCCCAATCCCTTCCTGCTAATGTGCTTTATCCCTCTTCCCGTCTTAATTTTTCTCCATGGCATTTGCCTCTGTCTAACATACTCTATTATTTATTTATTTATTTATTTACTCACTCCATTGGTGGTCTTTCTTTACCCCATGCTGGCGGAGATTTCTGTCTGGTACATAAAGAGGGCTCAGTTTTGAATGAATGAATGTATGGTATAGCCCTAGGAGGTTTTGTGCAGTATCATTATAAACTCATAGATTTATATATGGCTAATGAGTTTCAGTCTGTTACAGCTGTTATTCTTTTTGATTTAGGTAAGTTTCTTAACCTCTCTGTGCCTTGGTATCCTAGCCACACAGTGGGGATAATAATAGTATTCCACTTCAAAGGTATTTTTGGATTACATGAATGAATGTCTGAAAAACACTTATAGCAGGGCTTGGCAAGTAGCCAGCATTATATAGAGATTTGCTCTGACTGCAGTTACTATTATTATTATTTACCCATATGAAAATGAAAACATTTCAAATAAGGCTGGTCACCATCCCAAACCCCACTTCTCTTTCTACTTCCTCTCCAGAAGTAACCACAGTTACTAAACTTTTAAAAAAATTTCAGACCTCTATTTATGTAAATGTAAATATATGTACCAAAAATATAGTACTTTAAAAAAGTAGATGCTATGCTCTACATATTTTTTTTGGAGCTTGCTTTTTGTTGTTCAACAATACATCTTAGAGATGGTTTCACACAATTCACAGAAGGTGGCTTCACCCTTCTCCACTGCTGGACACTGTTCATGGTGGCTGGTTCTCAGGGCGAATGTCCCAGAGGACCGAGCAGGAGCCTGCCTTCTGTGACTGGCTGCAGCACGGAGCTGCTGCCGTGGGGGTGGCTGCTCCCACTGGGGTGTGTGTAGGCGGTTTCCAACTTTCTGCTTCTGCAGAACAGTCTCACTTAACATCCTGGGTCTGCCCCGTGAACACTTGTGTAGAAACTAAGGCATGAGATTGCTGGGTGCAAGGGTTTATATATTTGCCATTTTAATAAATACCAGGCACCGTCCTCCAAAATGTCCTTAGCAGTTACATGTTCATGAGCAGGATGTGAAAAGCCTTTACTTCCTTTTTTTAAAAAATTGTTATTTTCATTTTGAGAAATAAAAATATATGTGAAAAGTACAAAGAATAATGTGAAACTCTAGTGTACCCAGCACCTAGAAATGGCAGCTGGTAACATTTTGTCATATTTGCAACAAGTCTTTTTTTCTTTTATGAAAAAAATACCCAAACATTACAGAAAAAATTGAAGCTCTTTTTGCACCAC
This sequence comes from Tolypeutes matacus, assembly GCA_026826555.1. Lineage (NCBI taxonomy): Eukaryota > Metazoa > Chordata > Mammalia > Cingulata > Chlamyphoridae > Tolypeutes > Tolypeutes matacus. Next base: position 3,488,864 of record JAKSZT010054518.1, on the reverse strand, counting down.
TTTCAATTCCATTATTCCTCCTCAGAGGCAAAATATTATGAATTTAATGAGTAAACTTGCAAAACCTATTTTATTTTTTTATTATCTGTAGAACCATGAAACATATTTTATTCTTTTTAAAAACTTTATTTAAATGCTGACCATAGTATTCTGCAACTTGATTTTTTTCAGCCAGCGATATATTTTGGAGACCTATCCATGTTAGCACATTTAGGAACAAATATTATTATATTTAAACTATATAACAGATGTAACTATACTAAAAATGAATGGTAGTGAATTTGAAATCACTAAGTTATAGTAATTTCTTGCTCTATACTACAGAGATCTATTAACTAAAATAGAATACTTCATTCTTTTTCACTACTGTATAATATTCCACTCTGCCACAGTTTATTTAGCTCTTCTCCAAGTGATGGTCCAGTTCCCCACCTTCATATTCAGTCCTGGAATGAATATCTCAGGCAAGAGACTTTCAGAGTCTTCATTATGTATTTCTATAATGCTTCGGTTTGGTATACTTTAAAGATCAAAATGCTCTTTTTCTTTTCAGAGACCCAGAAACAAACATGAGAAGAAAAATATTTTATTTGCCCTTCTCTACCTCCTTTCAAGTGTAGAAAGATTGGGTATTTGTAGCTCACTTTTAGTTTTTTGGTTATTGCTGTTACTAAAGTACATCAAGATGGGAACTTCCCACACTCTGGGATCTTAATTATCTGATTAGTTCTGTGTAGGATGTTCTCATTCATTCAGCCGTTCTTTGCTGAGCACCTGCTCTGTGCCAGGATCTGCCTAGACACTGGGGATGCAGCAGGGAAAATGCACCTGGTCTTTGTTGCTGTGGAAGCTTCATTTTGGTTAGGGGAAGTGACTAGTCCCACAGGAACGAATTGGCGCTGCTCTTTCCCCTTCAAAGTTCATCCCTGAAGAGCTCGTAGAGATAAGCTTCACTGGCAAAGTTCGTGCTCTGGCTGAGCCCGTGAGCAGTTTGGGTGGGCAGCTGGAGTGGGGCTTGAGATGGAATTTTCCGAGTTCTGTGTTCTGGTTATATATTACTGTGTAACGAGCCACCCCCAAAACATAGTGGCTTAAAACAAGGGCAGCATTTGTTTTGCTCAGTAGTCTGCCATTTGGGCAGGGCTTGGCAGGGACAACTTGTCTCTGCTCCACTTGTCATCAGTTGGGGCAGCTCGAGGATGGGGTCTGGGATCATCTGAGGACCCCCTCACATGCCTGGCGGGAGATGCTGGCCGTCGGCTGGGACCTCGGCTGGGGCTGAGGTTGCAGCACCCTTGGGAGACTGTGGCTTCCTTAGAGCCTGGTGGCTGGAGGGCCAGGCTGGGGCCGCACTGCCTCCCAAGACTCAGTTCAGATAGTCCCTTTCGCTGTAGTCGCAGGCCCACCGAGACTCAAAGGGAGGGAACGTGGATCCCCGTCAGATTAAGAGGAGCGGCTGGGGTGGCTAGAGATCCGTGCAGCCTGTGGGGCCATCTCTCGGAGGCCACTTGGGCTAGGAGGCCTCTGGTTACCATGGTGACAGTGGCCAGACACAAAGAGAGACACTTTTGGCCTTTCCCTCCTCTCCACCCCCTGCTCTAGCCTGGGTTGTGGAGCTCATTGAACAAGGAGAGGAGGCTACACTTAGAGGCTGCAGAAGGACATCTCCCGTCCATCTGCTAATGGACTTGTTGGTTGGAGAAATGGTCTCGGGATGCCTCCTGGACTCTAGGCACGAACTGAGCAATTCTGAGAATGAAGGAGATGTCCTGTCAGCTGGCCCGGCAGCCAAGTTCTGGTGTCTAAGACTGTTCAATTATTCACACCTGTTTCCGGGGTCGCCAGACTCTTCAATAAAGGACCCTTTTGGGGTGGAATTTTTCCTGCTCGCTCGTCTAGGCTATTTTGGAGTGATGGGATGAGATGCTGTTCACCTATTCTTGGGCATAATTGAGCATGACAAAAGGTGGGTGTGTATTAATGTTTGCAGAAGAATTCTGCAGCACGTGGCCCTTGAAAAACCCAAAAAGGGAGATTCTTGCTTAAGGATGTTCCTCGCTGTCTCCTCGCCCCTGAGGCTTCCCTGTTTACCAGTCACAGGGGAATCCGGGTCACCACTTGAAGAGTGGCATCGCTGTGCTTCTGGGTCAGGAGGGGGGCAGCTGCCGCTGAAGAGCAGTGGCTTAAAACCAGCGTTACTTGGGATGTAAATTAAATTAACTACACACGGAAATTTCACACTCTCAAAACACAGATTTCTGCTGGTGGCCATTCCATCCCCTTGGCTTCTTTCTTTCTTTCCCATCCCACGTCGGATCCATTGGCAGGGCAGGTTAGCACCAGCTTCAAGTACCCAGGAGCCGAACGCCTCTTCCTCCTCCCCGCCTCCACCCTGAACAGCCAAGTCACCTCATCTCCTCCCTGGAATCTGCCACAGGACAGTGTCCCCTAAGTTCAAGTCTACCAGAAACCTCACTTGGTAACTGGGTCTTTGCAGATGGAATTTGTTAGGTTCAGGTGAGGGCCTAACTTGGGCCCTAAAGCCAATGGCTGGTGTCCTCACGAGAAGGAGAGAGGACACACAGACACAGAGAGAAGCTGAGTGAAGATGGAGCGATTGGCTTGCAAGTGAAGGAGTACTGAGGATTGGCAGAAGTCTCTGGAAGCTAGGAGAGGGGCATGGGGCAGGGTTCTGCCTCTCACAGACTTCAGAAGAACCAACCCTGCTACATGTTCTGGTTTCGGATTTCTGGTCTCCACAAATGAGAGAGAGAAAAAATTTCTATTGTTCTAAGCCACCGGGTTCGTGATCATAACTGTGAGAGA
>JAKSZT010054518.1:3431938-3486028 GCA_026826555.1 Tolypeutes matacus | reverse complement strand
TGTGAGAGAGCGTTTCTATTGTTCTAAGCCACCCGGTTCGTGATCATTTGTTACAGCAGCAGCTGGAACCCTACACACTCCTTCTCATGTTCTCTTGCTTGCATCTTGTCCCCTCACAGTCAGTTCTCACCGCAGGGGCCAGAGCGAGCCTTTAAGAATGTGGAGTATACCAAGTTGCCCCTCTGCTCAAAACCCCAGGCAACTAGGGCAGAGAGTGGGCAGGTCCGAGCGTGGGTGGTGAGGAATAAGACCCATCTGTTTTTCCCTCACCAGTTTTTGTTTCCTTCCTTGTTATGGGGCTTCAGGAAGCAGCCTAGAGGACGTGAAGCCTATCTCTGTTGACCTAGTCCAGAACTGTCTTCTACGAACTGCCAGATGAGGGCTGTGTCAGGTCACAAGGGCACCCAGGCAAATGTGCCAGGCACACAGGTTGATGCCAGGCACCTGGCATGAATGGATGAACTGGTGCTTATATGGAAACAAAAGGCTGCGAGCATTCTCTCTCCAGGGAAGAGTATTAGGGAGTGGTGGGGATTGCGGCACACTGGAGTGCTGCCTACGGACGTGTCTGCTAAGCTCCATCCTGTTGTTATCATATGAGAATGCAGGTCCGATGTTGCTAGATCTTTCAGTTTTTCAAGAGAAGCCAGAAACCCAGCCTTGTGGACTCTCCTGGTTTGTTTTTGAGTATTATTAGGAACTCATGGAGTTTAACACATTTGATGTGCATCAACCCCTTGACTCATCCATTGTTTGTATTCTCTAAATCATCCCATCTTTGGCCAGTGAGAACTCCTTCAATCTGACTCATGTGTCCTTGCGATACATCCCCTTCATTTTTGGAACACTTTCTTACTTCCTAGCGCAAGCTGCTCCAGGTTCACCTGGTGCTTTTCCTGCTCTAGACGTGGAATCCACGGCTTCTCCAGAAGCCTGGGTGTGCACTCCCTGTTGGAAATAACTTCAAGTCAACAACGAAAAGCACTGCTGTAGCCAGATCCGTTCCTGGGGTGGCCCTCTGTCAATGCCTCGGCATCGTTTGGAGCCCCAGGCTGAGCGCCATCTTCCCTGGGAGATTGGCTCTTGCCGCTGCGGCCTGCTGGCTGATGAGTGGTGCAGCTGATGTGTCTCGACGGCTGCCTTCCACTCCGGGGCAGCCACCCAAGCACGGTCTAGATGCTCTTTCTCTGAGAACTGCTCCTACAGGTTTCACCTTGCAGAAACCTGCCAAGACTCAGGCGTGGATCCAGTGGTGCCCTACGGGGCTTCTGTACTGTGTCGATTTCCCTTCCTTTGTCTTGTCCACCACTGGAGAGTAATGGGGTGGACCGAGGTGGAGGGCACCCAGAATGGGTCGCCCCTAATGCATAAGTCCTAAATGGGCGGGTGTTTCCTTTAACTTCTCTTAGGAGACTGTAAATGCTGAGGGCGTGCACCAATCACGTGCCTTTCCGCCTCTAGTGTGAGCTTGGAGTCCAGTGGCTTGAGTTCAAATGCTGACTTGACTACGTACCTGATTTGAAATCTTGGGCCGGCCTAGCTAACTTTTCTGGGCCTCAGTTTCCTCATTTTATACACGGTGACTGTAGAAATTGCTCTTTCGGAGGGTTGTGATGAAGATTAAGTGAGTTAATCCATGTAAATCCCTTAGAACAGTTGCTGACACACAGCAAGGCTCAATAAACATTGGCTTTTATGATTATTTAAATCTCTGTGACCAGTCAGGCATCAATTATTTCTGGATTGTTAAATTACATGATCCAGCACATTTCTTTTTCCTTTTCCTTTTCCTGTCTCCCTCCACCCACCTCCCTCCCTTCCTCTCCCTCTGTCCTTCCTTCTTCCCAAGCTAGTTTGAATTACTCCTCTGCCCTGTGCAGCTGGGCCAGCTTCCGGGGTGTGCAGCCTGGACCGTTGCACAAGGTACTGTGCCCAGAAGAACCCCACATTTGGCTCAATGCCCTGTTGCTGCGGTCTTGAAATTTTTACTAAATTTTGAGTGAGGCAGGCTGCATTTCCATTTCGCACTGGGACCTACAAATTATGCAGCCAAGCCCATTCCACCAAAACAGTTCTCTCTGTTAGCATGTCTCTTGTTTTTCTCTTTCTCCTGGTATATCATAGGATTTTAGTAAATATTGACTGAGTTTCCTTGCTATTGAGTGATCAGTGCATCTTTTCTCATCTCTGTTTTCTGCGTCTGAGCCACGTCTTGGCATTGTACAAGATCCTTGCAATGTGTGCGATATACTTGGACCATGTGTGTGGAGGGGATTGGATTAGGTTCTATTTCTCTGAAAGTCCAGCTCCAATTTGCAGCTTCGTTCACTGTTTCCGAGCCTTTAGCTGCTTGTGAACTGGGACAGGCATGTGGGCGTCTGATCACACTAACGAGTCTTGCTTTCTCAGGACACTGGTATTTTGACACGAATCAGCGGTGACGGGTCCTCCACAGTAATTGGGTTTTGCCGAAATTCGGAATCGACTGGAGACAGAGGGAGCAGGCTCTGCCTTTCCTTCCTCCTCCTCAGAAGTCTGGTTCTGCCCTGGAGGGGAGGGACAGGGACAGTGACAGTGACCTGGGGCCCGGGGCTGGGTCCCCTGCTCTGGACGGTGGGCTCTCGCTGTGGGGTTCATGGTGGGTGCTGTCACTTCTCTCTGGAAGAGACTGAACGGGCAAGGGCTTGAAATTCTCGAAGCTGGGAACTGCGAGAGAGAGAGAGGTCGCAGCCCTTGTGAGGGAGGCACAAAGACCTTTTCTTCCAGCCCAAATTAGTGAAATTGCCAGAGGCTCTTGTCATTTCTCAGTTAAATCCAAGGGGCTAGGAGTTGGGATGAGAAATTTCTTTTTTGGTGCTAATGAATATCTAGGTTGTCTAGTCTGTTCTTTCATAGATGAGAATGAAAGTTAACCAAGAAATGTCTTCTTTGTGACAGTGGCTGGCGTGGGCATTGCTGCTGCTTGGGAGGCTGCAAATGCAGTTAGGGTGGGAAATGAGACCTTGGGGCTGCGGTGGGGGTGGGGGTGGGGCATCTGTACTCCCCCCCGGGATTTGGGGCTGGTGATGTGGGTCGGATTTATATGGTGCCCTGGTCTGCTTTCTGCTCTCCCATGTCCTCTGGACAGGCACAAAAAGGCATCCCTCCTGGGCTGCACGCTCAACCAGTTCCAGGGACCACGCAGTTACTGTACATGAGGGGAGTAGATGAGGGGTTAGCAAAACAAGAGCACAACTACAAGTGATAGACAGTGCGCCTAGGTGAGGGCGCATGATCCTAGAAATCACTAGCATGCTAGTGCTGTTCCTTGCCAGCCCCAGCTCTAAGCGCTTTGTGTATCTTAACTCATTTAGCCCTCATGTCAGCCTCAAGCCGTGGGTACTATTAATATCCTTATTTTACAGTGGAGGAAACTGAGGCACAGAGAGGTTAAGTAACTTGCCCAAGGTCACACAGCTCAGAAGCAGTAGAGTTGGGATTTGAATCCGGCAAGTCCAGCTCCAGAATCCGTACCACGTAGTTTCTTGATTGTTTAGGGGTTTGGGGGAGTGGGGTGAACCAGAGACCCCATGCCTCATCAAAATGTGGCAATTGCTACTCGGCCAATTGTTGTCATGAGGGAGTTGCCAGCTCAGTGCTGCCAGATCTAATTTTTCAAGAGAAGCCAGAAACCAGGATTCTTTTTTCAAATGTAAAGTATTCCAATTTTATACGTTTGGAGCCAACCTAAAAAAAGTTCCTAGTTGGCCATCGCCAGAGGGAGGACATTTGTGAAACGGAAGATCGACATTGCCCCTAGCCTGGCTGTCTTTCCGAGGACTTGGGTGTGTGTGTGTGTGTGTGTGTGTGTGTGTGTGTGTCTCTTAGAGTAGCAAGGTTTGAGGTGATATCCCATGTCATGATACCTAAAATTGTCCTGGAGGCTGAATCCCCCAAATGCCATGTGCAGCAAGGAGTCAGCCTCTAATCACCCAGCTCCAGGATCGGGGCTGGGGTGCGTGTCAGTAATTCTCATCCTGCCTTTGGGCAGTGAGGACTTTCTTTCCACACAGACTCCAGATCTGCCTCCCATCAGCCCTGCCCTCACTCCCAGGGATCCCGTGGCACGAATCTGATTCCTCTCCACACGACACTCCTTACCAGATGCCCATCCTCAGCTGCCCTGCTTGAGCCCCCCAAGGATGTCTCGGTCGTTTACAATGAAGCCCCTTGGGGGTCTCACAGGCGGAGTGACCTGCCCTCTGCCTGATGGTCAGCGTCATCTCTTCAACGTGAGCAGCCTAGCCGTGTTTTCCTCAAATACGTCAAGCTAAGGGGCTGTTTTTTTTCCTTCAAACTTTTTATACTGAACTAATTTTAGATGTAGAGAAAAGCTGGAAAAGAATCCAGCGAGTTCTCATACGGCATATGCCTTCCCTCAGCTCTGAGGGACTTTTCTAGAAGCAGGTCAAAGAAGATTGTTCTGAGGAGGTGATGCTTCAGCTGAGGTCTGGGTGATGGGAAGGAGCTGGCTGTAGAAAGATTCCTGTGGCAGGAAGGTGCCTGGCGTGTGATGGGCAGCGAGGGGAGGGCCGTGTGGCCGTGGGGGGTGGGCCAGGCCAGGCAGCGCCCTTCAGGGCTGTAAGGACTTCTACTCCAAATGCGATGGGAGCCCTGGAGGCTTTCCCCAGAGGAGGGGCATGACTTGCCCGAGATGGCCCACAATTAAGCATGTCTGCCCTTTCTCAGCTAGACCCTTCAGCCAGGCTACCTGCTTGCCTGCCCACCCCCTCGCCTGCGTAAGTCCTCGCCAGCAAGCACCATGGCTCACGCATCCCCCTGGTGTGGTCGTGTCAAGGCTGGTGACATGGGCCATGCCAGCCGAAGCTGCAGGGCGGGCTTTTCATGGAGGCCCAGCCCAGCTCTCTCAGCTCTGGGGCAGATCCCCCTCGCTGCCCGCTCTTCCTCCATCCCCAGCCTGGTGGAGGCTTACGAGGATCGGCATCAGGGGCCCTGCCCCCAGTCTCTGGAGCCGCTGTTCTCCCCAGAAGCTTGCGTTTTGTTTGACTTGCACAGAGTTTGAGAAGATTCGAATTAGTGGTCAATATGAAAAAGCAAGAGATTTCAGCAGTGGGATTTCTGATTTCAAAATCTGTTTACAGGGGCAAGTCTGTCCTCACAGGGTCCCCTCTCTCACCTGGAGCCAGGAAACTGTGTTTTGTGCAGACAGTGCATGAGCTGGCTCACCGGGGTCCCAGCCACGCCTCTCTGTTCTACTTTCTTTACTCTGTGTCACCTGCCTGGCCCAGCTCGCATTAGTGCTGGAAATCCCTGCTCTCCAGATACCCTTAGTGATTTTTCAAGGGTGAGTTGCCAGAGGTGGTTTTGAGACCACATCCCATAGAGTACAGCGGAGGGTGGGGCCAGGAGCATGGACCTACAGCCAGACTGTTTGTGTTCAAATTCTGGCCTCTTGCTGTGTGACCTTCAGTAAGTTACTTAACCTCTCTGTGCCTTAGTGTCCTCATAAAATGGAGCCGATAGTAGTTGGTAGGGTTTTTGGGTGGATGAGAATACATTAATACATACAGAGGAACACGTGGAACAGCATCTGCACAGAGCGAGCACTGTGTGAATATTAGATGTTGTTATTAGATTTACCCGGAGCTTTCTATGGTCTCAAATGTAGCTACATAAAAGAAGGCTCCCTGCCTCCACCGCCCATAAATAGTTGATGTGCAGAAGTACCATGGCAACGCGTATTCATTGGGCTTGCCAGATGGGCAAAACGAAGAAGTGGGTGGCTTCTCTTCCAGCATCTCGCCCTTGGCTTTCCTGGGGCTGGGAGCAGGACAGCTGGACTTTGGCCCTGGCCCTGCCATGCACATGCTGGGGGGCCACTGGCAAATCACCTCCTGAGCCTCGGCTTCCACCCGAGCCTGGAGACCCCGGGGCTGCCAGGAGGGCTTGGCAGGCACTGCTGCGTGGGGCTCCAGCCCCCAGCCACAGTGTCGGGGGCTCCAAGTGTTCATCTTATTGACCTGCCCCCTAACAGCGTTTTTATTTTTCTTAATCCAGAAGCTGCACTCTCAGGTGAGTGTAAATGCAAGTGTGGAAAAGAGACCTGCCTCAAGGATTGTTTCTAAAAACATTGTATAATCGTAGAAACTTGGAACCAGTTTATGTCTCCAGCAGGAGAATGGATACATAGCACATTTTCATCCGATGGAATATTAGATAGCAGTGAAATGAGTGGGTTACATGCACCAATTGATATGAATTTCACAAATCTAACATTGAGTGGAAAATGCAAGTTGCAGAAAAACAGAGTATAATACTATTTATATGAAGTTTAGAATTATAGAAAAAAATGCAACATATCACAGTATAAGTATACATTATATAATTAATAGTCACACAACCATGATGAACCCCAGGTTCAAGAAAGAAGTTACTCTGGGGTACAGAAGGGGATGTGGTTGAGGAGAGAATGCAAGGGGCTTCAACCGTGTTTGTGATGATTTATTTATTAAGTTGGATGGTCGGTACACGTGTCTTCATTGTATTACAAAATACCCTTTCATAAATCTTAAATAAAGGATAATACATTTTCAGGCTTTGTTTGAACAAGGTTTGCATAGCAAAAATCTCGAGCGTGGAACGTCCTGGACGGGACGTCCTTGGCTTTCCTTCCCAGCACGACCCTCAAGGATGCGCTAATTTTCTTGTCCCCAGAGACCATCAGTGTGGCCCTCGGCTCCCAGGCCGGCAGGGTTGCACAGTGCTGAGAGAATGAGGGCCCCGGCCGGTGCCCCGGCGCTTGTCTTGGCGACTTTGCTGTCTCTGAGCATCTGTTTCCTCTGCTGTGAAATGGGGAGAGTTGCCGTCCCCATGACTTTATCTCAGAGGCTTGGTGTGAGGACCTGCCGAGGTGACGGCGCGTCTGGAGTGTCGGCGCAGAGCGGCCACGCGGTGAGCGTGCAGCACAAGTGATCATTTCCTGCACATTGCGAGAGGGGAGAGGGAGGGGGACATGCTGGGGCCAGGCCCTCCCCGCAGGGGCCTCTGCTTCTGTGCTGACGAGGACACTGCCTGAAGTTCAAGCCCCTGCGGACCCGCTGGTTTTGTTCCCGGCACACAGCTTCCTTTCTCTGGCCACAGACTGACTCCTGACCCATCACAGATCCCACGGCTCCCTGTGACCTGAGTGCCCTACCCAGCAAGCCCAGGCCCGTCCCACGTGCTGGCCCCCTCCGGGCTGGGTTGAGCCGCCCTCTGTCTCTCAGGAACACAGGCCTTCTCATTCTCCTGACAGATGCTGGAGGGTGGGGTCTCTGTTCAACCCAAGAGAGAGTAGGGAGGGGGGTCGTGCCACCCCCGGCAGCAGTCAGGGCTGCCTTTGCAGGAGCCCTTGTGCTCCTCTTTGTCGCCCAAGGTGTCTGTTCAACTTGCCACCTGTTGGGTGCCAGGTGCAGGTCATGAGGTGTGGGAAAGGGAGCAGGCTGCATGGGGAAAGAGGCGATTCCAGAGCTGGTGAGGAGGAGAGCAGAAGACAGTGCACCCTCTCATCAGCCCCGGGGAGAATTGTGCTGGAACCCAGCTACTCCCTTGGATAACATGGCGTGGGGTTTGTGTCCTATGCAGGGCCCTGCCGTAGCTCATCTACGTTTTGATAGAGCAAGTTAGAGAAAGTGGCCTCGTTAGGGGAATTCTCAGGCTGGTTAGCACCAGGTGATCTGGATTGGGGGTGCCAGTTTTTTTCAAAGTTGGGAAGCCAGCAGCCCACACCTAGGAACCTTGGGGCTTTGGGAAGCTGCGGTTGGGGCAGGGCTTCCTGCTGGAGAGTCTGGGAAGCTGAGCTTGTTGTCCAGGTAATCCCAAGTGATGCCCTCAGTGTCGATTGGACCATCGTGCTCCTGCATCACCCCTTTCTTTGTTGTTTGCCTGGAAATTAGATCTGAGATATTGTACCACGGTAGGTGAAATCCTGTTTATTTCAGCCCTGTTAGGGGTTAGATACCCCCTTCACCATCACAGAGGGCAGGTTTAATGATGGAGTCTGTTTTCTATAAGATCCTAAGAAGTTTCTATCTCAGTAAGGGCACTTTTGGTTACAAGACACAGAAAACATGAAACAGGGAAAGTATATTAGCTCACATACTTGAAAAATGAAAATGAAAGATGTAAAAAGCTTCAGGTGCGGCTTGATACAGGAGTTCAACTGGTGTTACCAGGCCCTAATTGCTTTCCTTTACTTGCTCTCCCCCAAGGTCTGGCTTCGTTCTCAGCATCCCTATGGAGATGAGATGGTACCCCATTAAAGCCCAGAGGGGATAAAGAATTCCTGCCTAAAATTTGAAAGAGGAATGCCATGCCTCATTATTACTGGTCTGCATGGGGCCTCTGACTGGCCATTCATGGGCCACGTATGCGTTCCTGGAACTGAGAGTGGGTCAGCTCTACCTGAAACACAGAGAGGAGGTAGTTCCCAAAGGAAAACTGGGGTACATTTACCAGAAGGGGAGCAGGTGGTGAGTGGCCCAGTCACCACACATGTCCACAGTAATTCAGGCAGGACAGCAGAACTCATCATGTCTAACAGGAACCTGGCACACCTTCCTTGGAATCTTTCATCTCTCCAAGTCCTGAACTAATCCTTGAGCCTTTGGGCCATTGCTTGGAGCCTTGTTTTCCTCTGGGACGGAGCCTGGAGCTGCTCAGTGTCACTGTCAACAGTGGCCCAGCCAGTGAGAGAGTCTTTTCCCAGCAGCCTCATTCACTCAGATGCTGGAGAGAAAATAGGAGCAAAAAAATTGCTGGCCAACGTTAAATTTAGATTTATTCTGTAGGAGCTAATTGTAATCTTTATGTGGTCCCAGGTGATGCATTCTTATCGTTCTTATTATAGCTGAGAAAATTAATTTTTATTCTACCATAAAGGTAGCTGTAATAATCTGGGCTCAGGGAGGGGGTTACTTTAATAAGATTTGCCAGCAGTCTTTGAAACAGTCAGCTTTTATTAGCATGTGGAACTGGCCTGCTGCACTGGAAAAGATGTTAGAGAGGGTCCTCGGGATAGCCAGGGCAAGCTTGGCTAGGAAAAGGCCCAGGTGCCTTTGCTCTGTAAAGAGTTTAGGTGTGTTTTCATTCCTGTCTTTAAGTACAGGGAAGGATCGGAGAGCGGGGAGGTAAACAGACCCCAGCAGACCTAGGTGGAAGCAGATGCGTTTAAACGGCCACGAGTCTGTTCCCACAACACCATGCATCTGCACCCAGTGGGATGAGGGAGAATGCCTTCAGGCCTCAGGCCCGTGGGTCCTATAAGAGGGGGCTTGGTGATTTGGAAAGCACACATCCTCTTGAAGGAGAGGTTGTTCTCAACCCCAGATCTCTTATTTCCAATTCCAAATCCCCAAGTTTCTGACAGCCAACATGTTTTTGGTGGTGGACCTTTACCTGAACTCATGAAAGGCCATTTATCATTTTTGTTCACCCTGTTAGGATAAATGCTCCTGTCGTTGCAGAACTGTTGGTTAATGTGTTTGGTTTACAGGGTGCTGCCTCAGACCCCGCTGAAGATGTTATTCATAGTCAATATGTGCCCTTACTACCTTTCTAAATCAGAATAGTTAGGAATCAAGAATTTTGGAAAGGAATGGTCTGTATACATGAGAATTCAGACCCAGTATTGCCAGATCTTCTGATTTTTGGGTGAAAGAAACCAGAGGACCTGGTTTTTATGTGAAATTTCTCAGTTTTTATATATTAGTTACTGTGTTAGCCAAAGAGGTGCTGATGCAGAATACCAGAAATCTGTTGGCTTTTATAAAGGGTATTTATTTTGGGTAAAAGCTTACAGTTACAAGGCCCTAAAGAATCCATCTCAGGGTACCATAAGAGGTATTTTCTCACCAAAGTCTGTTGCCACATATTGAAGTAAGATGGTTGCCAATCTCTGCGAGGGTTCAGGCTTCCTCTTCCTCTAAAGGCTCCATGGGCCCAGTTTCTTCTGATCTTAGCTGTAGGGTGGAAGGCTCATTTCTTTCCGGGCCTTCTTAGCTGCTCAGGGCTCTGGTCTCTTCAGCTGCAAACTATCAAGTGAATGGCTCAGCTTTCCCCAGGCCTTTTAACTGTTCGAGCCTTCTCCTTTCTGTCACATGGCAGGACTGAAATGACCAAGTTCTCTCCTCTTCTGTGTCTTCTTCAATGTCTATGGAACTCTTTCTCTTTTCTCACGTATCTTCTTCTGTGTATCTTCTTGAGTGAGTGACTATTTATATAGCCCACCAAGGGGGTGGACAAATAGCCTGAGTTACACCCTACTGACATGGTCGAATCAAAGCCCTAATCTTAACATAATCTAATCAAAGACATCTCAGCTGAATCTAATACAATCAAAGGGTATCACGCCCAGAGGAACAGACCAGTTTACAAACATAATCCTTCTTTTTGGAATTCATAAATAATATCAAACTGCTACAGTTACCAATTCAAACATTTGAAGTTAATTTTTTTGCAGACAGAAGAGATGCTCAATATCATTAGGCATTAGGGAAATGCAAATTAAAACCATAATGAGATACCACTGCACAACCAGTGGAATGGCTAAAATAAAAAGACTGATGACATCAAGTGTTGGCGGCAAGGATATGGAGAAACTGGAACTCTCATACATTGTTTGGTGCAAATGTAAATTTGTGCAGTCACTTTGGAAAACAGTTTGTCAGTTTCTTTAAAAGTTAAACATATACCTACCATTTGACCCAGCAATTTCATTCCTAGAGATCTACCTAAGAGAAATGAAAACATGTTCATAATAGCTTTATTCACAATTGTCCCAAACTGGAAACAATCCAAATGTCCATCAACCAGGGAATGCATGAACTCTGGGTATTAGTTTCCCAGGACTGCTGTGAGAAAGTCCTATGAACTGGATGGCTTGAAACAACAGAAGTGTATTCTCTCACAGGTCTGGAGGCCGGAAGTCGGTGGGCCGTGCTGTCTCTGAAGCCCTAGGGGCGAACACTCCCTGGCCTCTTCCAGCTCTGGTGGCCTCCAGCCACCCTTGGTGACCTTGGCTTGCAGCTGCATCACTCCAGTCTCTGCCCCATCTTCATGTGGCCGTCTTCCCTCTGCGTGTCCCTGTGTCTGCACATGACCTTCTTATAAGGACACAAGTCATTGGATTTAGGGCCCACCCCAATCAGTATGACCTCATCTTAACTATTTATAATTGCAAAGATCCTGTTTCCAAATAAGGTCACATTCTGAGGTTCTGGTGGATGTGAATTTGGGAGGACACTGTTCAACCCATGTAGCAATTTGGCATTGTTTATGAATTCCAAAAATAGATATTGGATCATGTTTGTAAATTGGCCTGTTCCTCTGGGCATGTTCCCCTTTGACTGTATTCAGTTCAGAAGTTTCACTTTTACTTGATTAAATTAAAATTAGGGCTTTGATTTGGCCACGTCGGTAGGGTGTTGAGTCCCTGCCCCTTTGGTGGGCGGAGACTCACAGAAAATGACGTGGCAGAGGAGAGAGTTGGAGTTTTGATGCTGGAGCCCTGGGAAGTAAATACACAGAGAAGCAGATACGTGAGGAAATAGAGAAGGCTGCATTAGACATGGCAGAGGTCCTGAGAAAAGAGAGAGTCTGATTGTTTACAGCTGGCCTTGTGGAGAGCCCAGAAAGACTCGAGCCCCAGGGAGAGAGAAAAAGCCGTATGCTGAGATCAGAAGGAGCTGGGACCATGGAGCCTTAGGAGGAAGAGGAAGCCTGAACCCTTGCAGACATCGGCAGCTATCTTGCTCCAACACATGGCAACAGACTTTGGCGAGGGAAGTAATTAACTCTTTTATGGCCTTGTGACCATAAGCTTCTATCTCAAATAAATACCCTTTATAAAAACCAACCTATTTCTGGTATTTTTCATCAGCACCCCTTTGACTGACTAATAAACCCAGCACACATGTGGTGGTACATCCATGCGATGGAATACTATTGAGCAATTAAAAGGGACGGACTCATGACCACACGGGTAACTCTAAACATGATTATGTTGAGTGGAAGAGTTGGACAAAGAGCCCATCATATTGTGTGACTATGTTCATACGAACACGCAAAACTGTAGAGACAGGAAGAGATCAATAGTTGCATGGAGCTGTGGGTAGGAATCAGGCGGGATTCACTGCAAAGGCAAAAAAACCAACCAGCCAACCAGCCAACCAACCAACCAGCCAACCAACCAGCCAGCCAACCAACCAACCAGCCAGCCAGCCAGCCAGCCAGCTAGCCAACCAGCCAGCCAACCAGCCAACCAGCCAACCAGCCAACCAGCCAACCAGCCAACCAGCCAACCAACCAACCAACCAACCATCCATCCAGCCAGCCAGCCAGCCAGCCAGCCAGCCAGCCAGCCAGCCAACCAGCCAGCCAGCCAACCAGCCAGCCAGCCAGCCAACCAGCCAGCCAGCCAGCCAACCAGCCAACCAACCAACCAGCCAACCAACCAGCCAGCCAGCCAACCAGCCAGCCAGCCAGCCAACCAACCAGCCAGCCAGCCAACCAGCCAGCCAGCCAGCCAGCCATCCATCCAGCCAGCCAGCCAACCAACCAACCAGCCAACCAGCCAACCAGCCAACCAACCAACCAACCAGCCAGCCAACCAGCCAGCCAACCAACCAACCAACCAACCAACCAACCAGCCAGCCAGCCAGCCAGCCAGCCAGCCAACCAACCAACCAACCAACCAACCAACCAACCAACCAGCCAGCCAACCAGCCAACCAACCAACCAACCAACCAGCCAACCAGCCAACCAGCCAGCCAACCAGCCAGCCAGCCAGCCAGCCAGCCAGCCAGCCAGCCAACCAACCAACCAGCCAATCAACCAGCCAGCCAGCCAACCAACCAACCAGCCAACCAACCAGCCAGCCAGCCAACCAACCAACCAGCCAGCCAGCCAGCCAGCCAGCCAGCCAACCAACCAACCAGCCAGCCAGCCAGCCAGCCAACCAACCAGCCAGCCAACCAGCCAGCCAACCAACCAGCCAACCAACCAACCAGCCAACCAACCAGCCAGCCAAACAAAAACACCTTTTTGGGGTGATAAATTGTTCTAACACTGGATTGAGGTGATGGTTGCACAACTGTGTGAATTCATTAGACTTATCAAACTCTACACATGGGCACATTTCATGGCATGTAAAGTATAATTCAATAATATTTGAAGACAATACATGCATGTGATTCAGATTTCACAAAGTATACAAATGATCACATAGTGAAAAAACTTCCTGCTCTCCTGTCCCTCGGCAACCCCCGCTGCCTTTAGCAGGGACAAGCAATATTAGCTTTGCCCCATGAGGTATTTGCCTCCTGAGGTATTTCATGCATAGAAAAGCATATATAAATAGTTGTCTATGTGTGAAATATATGTTATACTATATATAGCTTGCTTTTTCCTCACAACGAGTAGCAAAGTTTCTCTTAACACACAATATGTCATGGAGCTCTTTCTCCATAAAGAGCTCCGTTTATTTGCGTGCTGTCACTTCATCTTCCACCGTATGGCTGACCCATAACTTAGGTGGCACTCCCTCCAGACGGACGCTTGGCTTGGTTCCAGTGTCTTTGTCTTGTGACAATGCTCAGCCGAATTCCTTAGCCTCCCTGTGCCTCTCAGCCTCGTCTTTTGGTTGAGCTCATCGCAGCACCCTCTTCATTTACCTGTTATGAGGACTCAGTGAGTTAAGGACGGGCTGGCTCACGGGTGGCCCTGTGTGAGCATCAGCTGCTGCTGTCACTCCTCCCTCCAGGCCACTTCACTCGTGTGTGGGCATGGCAGGAGGATATGTTCTGAGAAGGGGAGCTGCTCCATCGTAGCTGCAATGTGTGCAGCTCGTTTAACTTTGGCCATATCATCAGTTTTACTCCCTCCAGCGATGAATAGATCTTTGCCCAGTGCCTCATCAGCTTTTGGGTTTTTGTTAGTCTGGGAGATGAGACGTTGGATCTTCTAGTTTTGAAAACCAAAACCCTAACCATTTCAGTGTGGGTCACACACAACTCCTGACCTCAGCCCCTTGATGTAGATCTTGACCTGTCTGAAACGCAAAACAGAGAGCAGTTTTGGGTCATTTGCTCAAAACAGCTGGTAACAAGGGCAAGATGTAGTAGCTCGCGGCACCAATGCGTTAGTTTAGCCGTTTTTGGCAAATTGAAGAAGTAATGCAAACTGTTTCTCTGGCCACACCTCCTGATTGCTTCCACCTTCCCCGGTCTGGGAACGTACAGGTAAGAACGCAAACACACGGAACCCAGAGAGGCACACTGAAGTTCGGATATATTTGAGGAACATTGTAGAATGCACAGCTACGTGAGAAGCATTCCTAGGCCAGGCTGGAAGAGAAGGAAAGCATCCGCTTAATGGAAATTGGAAGGACTTTCCTGTACAGTCTTTTTTTGGATCTGTTTGGAACAAGTGTCAACATTAGCGAAATGATTAGAAATTAATCTGTAAGTCAATGTATTTGTTCATCAGGCATATGAAGAATTATTTGAATGCATGGATTGTGGCATTTGAAAACTATTGATCAGGGATTTGATGTTTTTGCAAAGAATTCCAGAAAGATGGGGTCTTCCAATTTCTGACATGAAGCTGGCCCATTTTTGACGCTGGAATAGCATGTTCCCCTCTTGTATATTTCCCATTGTCCACTCTTGCCCCCTCCTTTTTTTTTTTTTTTTTTAAAGATTTTATTTATTTATTCATTTATCCCCCCCTTGCTGCTTGTGCTCGCTGGGTCAGCTAACCATGCCGTGCAGGCGGGCTTGCCTTCACCAGGAGGCCTCGGGAACCGAACCCGGGGCCTCCCACATGGTAAACGGGAGCCCTACTGATTGAGCCACAGCCGCTTCCCAGCCCCCTCCTTTTTTATTTCTATTTTTCAGGCATGTGTCACTTTCTGGCTAACCCTTACTGTCTTCTGGTGGAATTTTCCCTTCTATGCTTAAATCATGGGACCTCACGGACGTCTGTGGAACCTTAATGGAACGTGTCTGACATGATGAACTCTGTGTCCATGAGAATTCCTCAGGCTGGAGGTAGCGGCCGATCCAGCTGCGCAGCCGTGCCTCTGAGGGCCTCCTTCCTCACTTCCTGTTGCTTTCCATTGCTTTTGGTTCCTTCTTGGGCTCCACCCCAACCCCACCGGGCCCTCAGCTCCCACTCAGGACTGCTGTCCTCACATGGCGCTCATGGGAGGGTCTCTTTGGGCAGCCCCTGCACAAGGCCAGTGGGTCACTTATTCCCTTAATGGCCTGAATTGGGCCATGGGTCAATCTCTGACCCAACCTCCAAGGCTTTCCCTAAAGGGAGAGGAGAGAAACAGGTAGTGGAGACGCAACCAACAGGTGCCCAATAGTGAGGAAGAGACTCCTAAGATGCCAGCACTTGGTCTATCTCTGTGCCTTTGAACTTCAGAAGAATCAGTCTGTGAGTCTTCATTACTTTTGGGGAGAAGAATTACTTGTTCCTTGAGGGATTGGTCTTGGGCTCCACAATCTTTATTTCAGATTCTGCTGAAAAAACTACCTGCCCTCCTCATTGACCTGCTTTCAGTAAGGATGGTATGAGCTCAAAATGGAACACTTGCTAACATTCTGTTGTCATAGCAACCCACTTGGTAAACATCAGCTTAATGCCATTTGATGGGGGTGAATAAAGCTGAAGATTTGGCACCCTATTCCCAGCTCTGGACACTATAGGAAATGTTCAAACGGCCAGGAAGGATACTCCTGTCTCCACCAGGGGACATCAAAAGGGAATGGGGGAAACGGATGTGGCTCAACAAGCTGGGCGCCTGCCTACCACATGGGAAGTCACGGCTTTGGGTCCCAGTGCCTCCTAAAAGAAAACGAGCAACTAGATGCTGCCCCCACTGCAATGAGCAGATGCTACAAGCCAGCAGACACTGCAGCCTGCAGGGAGCAGATGTGGCTCAGGCCGTTGGGCACTCGCCTTTCATGTGGGAGGTCCCAGGTTTGGTTCCCGGTGCCTCCTGGAGAAGGCGGGCAAACAGTGAGCAGACAGACCAGAGAACCACCTGGGGGTGGGGGTGGGGAATAAATACAGAAAAAAAAATAAATCTTTTTTTTTTTTTTTAAGGAGGTACTGGGGATTGAACCTGGGACCTCGTTACATGGGAAGCAGGTGCTCAACCACTGAGCTACATCCGCTCCCCAGTAAATAAATCTTAAAAAAAAAAAAAAGGAATGGGTCAGTGCTACAAAGAGAGGGTTTAGGACCAGACCCCAGGGGGAGGGCCTTGTAAGTCCTATTCTGACCCCGCTGTACAGCCACACTTCTAGAAGGAGCTGTCTGCTCTCGTGTTTCACTTCCTTGCATCCTGCTCACTCTGCAGCCTGCTGTGCTGCTCGCTGCTGCCCCTCCACTGAGACTTTTCACCAAGGTCCACGGCTGTGGCTTAGCGCAGGTTTGATGCTAGTGGTGCTGCCTCCTTCTGGAAACCTCCCCAGTATTCTTCTGGTGTGTCCAGCTAGCACAGGCTCCCACCATCATCACTGTCTGCCTGAGGCTTCCCTCCTTCCACCTGCCACACCCTGACATGCCAGGGCCTCTCTCCCTGGCAGTCGTCTGCGCTTCTCTTTGGGTCGTTTATTCTAATGACTCAGTGACTCCAATCATCACTCTTCTGATGACACCCAAGTCTCTCTCTAGTTCAGTGCTGTTCCGAGCTTCAGCTTCTAACTCATGACCCCATGGATGTTTCTACTCGGGGAGCCCACAGGTATCCCCAACTCACTATGCCCCAAGCAGAACTCATTCTCCTCTCTCCAAATGCTGTTTTTTTCTTCCCAGTCTCAGTGACTGTCCTACCTTTTTGCCCAAATCGGAAAGACAGAACTCCATTATTTCTTCAGTATCTCAATACCCTCCCCCCTCCTGCCAAATGAAATCTGTGATGATGTCCTCTCAATGCCTCTTCTTCTCTCCATCTTGGTGGCCCTTTTGCAGCAAAGGTCACCATTGTTTCTGTCCTGGACCGTGTGCCATCCTTTCTCGCCCTGTCTTACTTGCTTGCAGTCCCCTCTCCTCCACTCGAGGGTGCTATGTTCCCATGAACTTAACCCACTTCAGTGGCTTCTCATTGCCTTTGGATAAAGTGCAAGCACCATAAAGCGGCTGCTACCAGCCCTCAGTACTTGCCCTTCCTTCCTCCCCAGCCTGGTCTTGTGCTCTTTCTCCTTCTCCCCACATGTGGTGCTCCAGGCACATTGTGCCTCACGGCCCCATCATGGCTGCACGTGCCATCCACCTCTGCTCCTCTTGGCCCAGAACACTCTTCTCCTCCCATTGGCCTGGCTAATTTCACTGGTCCTTTGCCCCCCGCAAAACAAAAGAGTCCCTTCTAATACTGTCATCATGCTTTGTTTAGTGGGACTAAGTCAGAAAGCAGCCAGGGGACCCTGGTCAAAGTCCCCAAATTGCCCCAAACCTCGATTTCGTTTCTGGAAAATGGAGAATAACAGCGGCTGCCTTGACCGTCCATGTTGATTACCTCAGCCACCAGATGGCAGTGTTGCCGCGCCCAAGACCCTTTTTCTGCAGCGGCAGCAAGAGCGGGAGCTGGGGCAGCAGTGCAGGGTGATGTGGGGTAAATGGGGGTGGGGTTGGGGGGGCCAAGGGGAGTGAACCCAGCACTGGAGAAGGGCATTGACTGGCGCCTGTGATTGGGAAGTCCTGGGGTGGGTCTGCCTCCCCTCCCAGCTCTGCTGTCCTCTGGTCTGCTCCATTCCCAGGCTGCGTCCATTCAAGTGGTGGCAAAAAGAGCATTTTTTTTTGGTTGAAGTCCTAGAAGTGTTGCCTGGCAGCGGGAAGAGAACGTCCACTACCCTAGTTCCAGCACAGCGGTCGTGGGGCTGTAACTCAGCCGCTGGCCTGGGGTCCCTTCCTGGATCCGCCGCTACGGTGGGGTGACGTGCTCTGACTGGCCTGGTGGGGCCACGTGTCCTGGATCTCTGGGGCTACCGGGGGCGGGAGGGTCCTCAGAGGACAGCCCAGAAGCTTTTTCCAGAGGGATGTGTAGGCGGACTGGCTGCAGGCTGGCACAACTGCAGTAGTCAGCGTGGAAGCCGTTGAAGGTCTGCACTCAGGAGAGATGGATTTGAAGAAAGGTAAAGCTGCTGTGACCTGAATACCGGGCGCTCCCTCCCCCCACCCTCGCCCGGGCAGTTTCCTCTGCTGGGAGCCCCTGGCCTGTTACACCCCTGCTGGCCCTTCAGCCCAGCCCCACTGGGACTTCCCTGAGCAGGCCCACAGGACACACTCCATCCCTGGCGGTGTGTCACGCAGGGCACATGGTGGCATGGGTTGGCTTCTCCACCAGACCGAGGTCTTCTTGGGGGCAGGGTTTCTGTCTGGTTCATTTCTACATCCTCAGCGCACAGCTGGCCTGATGCCTGGGAAGCACACGCTGGAGTTCAGGGGATGTGGGGCCGGGCATTTAGCCACCCCAGTGCCCTAGTCTTTTGTTTGGATTCATGTCATGTGGGGGTGTGTGTGAATCATGAATGCATCCCCGAGGTTGGGCAGAACTTTCCTTTCTGTACTGTGGGAATCTACTGCTACACCACACATTAGCCCAAACTTGGTGGCTTGAATTAAGTTTCTGAAGGGCTGGAACTTGGGCACAGGTTGGAGGGCCCCTGGCTCAGTGCCCCTTCCCAGGCCGGTGCTTGTTGTTTGGGACTGTGGTTGCATCTCCAAGCTTGAATGGGGAAGGATTCCCTTCCAACTGCTCTCAGGGGATTGTTGCCAGAATTCAGTTCCTGGGGGGATGTTGGACTGAGGGCCTCCGTCCCTCTGTGGCTGCTGGCTGGAGACTGCCCCCAGTCCCTTCCCACGGAGGCCCCTCCTGCAACAAAAACAAGTGAGAAGGCCAGAGAGAGCGCCAGCAAAATGGAAGCCACAGTCCTTTCATAACCTAATGTGGTGGTTTGAAGCTCTCTGGGCCCCAGGAAATCATGTTCTTAAAGCTAGTCCATGCCTGTGGTGTGGACCTATTGTTAGCAGGGCCTTTTGGGGAGGTTACTTCAGTTCAGGCCTGGCTCAGAGTGGGTCTTAATCCTCTTACTGGAGTCCTTTATAAGAGAATGCAATTCAGAGAGAGAAAACCAGGGAAACAAGAAGCTGAAAGCAAGTGAACCCAGAAGGGAGGGGAGAGACCAGCAGACGCTGCCATGTGCCCTGCCATGGGATAAGCTAAGGACCAAGGGTCGCTCGCAGCCAGTCCCAGAATGCCACAGTCTTGGGGAGAAAGCATTGCCTAGAAGATGCCTTGATTTGGAATTTTCCTGGCCTCAAAACTGTTAAAGCCAACTCATTTTATGGGTACCTGCTTTATCAGCCTAGCAGACTCAAACACCTGACCTTGGAACACCTATTCTACATCTCCTTTGCTGGATTCTCTTCACTAGAAGCCAGTCACTGGGTCCCCATATCCAAAGGGAAGGGGTCACGGGTGCCTGTTTGGGCTCTGTCTGCCCAGGTACCCCAGGCCAGCAAAGGGCTTCCTGAGCAAGACGCTAGAAGAACAAGGTCGAAGGGGGCGTTTGTGGCCCTGGGGTCTTCCTGTCTTATCCAGCATTCGTTCACACACAATTGATAAGACCCTTGAAAAAGCAGGTCCTCCAAGGAGCACTGCAGGGACCAGGCGGCCTCTTGCCTCATCTCTCACTTCATGGGCTTGAAAATAAGGGGCTGACTTAAAGAAGGAAGAAAAGGGCAAAGAGAAAAGACATTCCGTGCATGAGGCTCAGGTTAGCCTGTGTAATTGATGTTTAATTGTTTATGACACGAGGTAAATTAATTGCATCCCCTAAGAGTAGATGGCTAAGTTCGGAGGAGCTCGCTGAGTCGTCAGCCTCAGATGCGCTTAACGAGGCGTTGGGTCTCCTACCCGAGAGGGCTGGGGGGACGGGCAGGTCATATAAATGAGGAAGATGGGTCGGCATGGGGGGCGGTCCCCACTGTCTTCTCAGCAGGCTCCTCGTCCTCTGCTGGCCCCTCCATGGTGGCACCCCTGGTTCCCAGCTCCCCTCTCTCACGATGCCTGTTCTCTCTGGGTCTCTTCTCCTTTGACTGGGTGCCATTCACCCTCTTTCTTCTGCCACCCCATCTCCCGTTCCAGCCAGCCCAGAGTTCTCTGCTAACTGTCATGGGCATTCCACCGGGGGTAGCACCAGGTGTCCCAGGCTCAGTATTCCCCAAACTGAATTTCTCACCTTCCCCAACATCCTGCTCCTCGTCCCACCCCGTGCCCTTGCCTCAGTGACTTTCTGCCCAAGCCTGACCTGGGTGTGGGGCGTCCCTCCCCTCCCTCCTCTGAGCCCCTTATTCAGCTACCCTTGCTTAGCTGCAAACCCACCTCTGTGCTCGGCTCTAGCACGCTGGGCCGGGACCCTGCAAACTGCGTCTGCTCTGTCAGCTGCTCCCCCTTCGGATCTGCAGTCGAAGGCTGGAGAGGGAGGCCAGGCTGGAGGGGGAGAGGGGAACTGCTGCTTCTTTCTGGAAGCTCCTCCCAGCAATGTTTGTTCCTTCTGGTCGCAGCAGCTGAGTCCAGTTTCTTCCCCACTCACACACAAGCAGCTTCATAACCCCCACATAAACACTCCCCCCAGGACACAGGCACGAGCCAGCCCCCTTCCCAGTGGTCTGAGCTTCTGCTTCATGGGACCATTGCTCCAAGCTTCTAAATACCAGTCATTCCAGCTCTTCCTTCATTCCTAGTAGCGGTTGCTGCTTCTTGCTGTTGTTACTGCCATGATATCTTAGGTCTCTTTTACGCTGTCAGTTATGCGGTTAGCCACATTAGATAGAAGATAACTTATTAAACTTCTTTCTGTTCAAATAATCCGATGTGGTTTCTGTCTCCTGACCCTCCTTCTGCTGCATCCGATCAGTTGCAGTGGCTTCCGAGGCTCTTTCCGAAATACCTCCTGCAAAGTTCCCCGTGGCCCCTCGTACAGCACAGGTCACCACCTCTCTGTCCCTGATCTTGCTCACTGCCAGTCTCTTTTCCATCAACCCTTGCTGTCACCTCCTCCTGCTTCCTCCACTTCAGAGGTTGCCCATCACTCTTGGGATAAAGTCTGGGTCCCCTGCTGGTGCTTGCCCTCTGTCCAGACCCCCTTCCCCACCGGGGATGACCTTCTCTGGCCCCTCCACACCTGCACTGGGGGCCCTCCCTGGGTGCCCTCACCATTCACCATCCTGCCTTATAGGGTTGGAGTTGTCCGTCAACTCGACTGTCAGCTCCGCGAGGGCATGGCTAGTTAATTCCGCACGTCCTTTGGGCTGTAGCTTCTTTGGCCCCACCCAGCCTGCACTGGGGCCCCTCCTCAGGCTTTTCTCTATTGGAACTGCTGGCTCATGTTCACACCCCAGATGAGACTGTCGGCTCCATGGGGGCCGGCCTGTGCCCGCCCGGTGTCCGCTGGAACTCCAGTGCTTGGTCGGGTGCCCATGGCAGGCAGCTGGCCAACACCTGATGGCTGGGTGGGAGTGCCCGATCCGCCCGTCTGATGGCCACGAAACCCAAGGAAGTAGATTCGATTGCTGCCTCCCTCCTTCCGATGTTGCTCAGTGGGGCTGAGGCACTGCTCCATGTGACCCAGGGGTGAACAGGCTGATTTTCAGGCTTCGGGTTTGGAGGGCGGATGAGGAGGTGATGCGCATGTCACGGAACAGGTCTAAGTGACCTTCAGGCCTGGATGGAGAGGAGGGAACGCCTGCTGCTTCCCGGAGATGGCTCCCTAACAGACGCTCAGCGCTCTGGTGGCTCTGTCCCCAAGTCCTCTTTGTCCCCATTTCAGGGCGTGCTCATGCCTGTTGGGATCGAGTCTAAAGTCTTCTCCCTCCCCCAGCCCCGTCAGCCCTCAGGGCTAGGAAAGGGAAGAATGGGGCTGAGCTGTCCCTCAGCAGTGGACACATCTGAAAAGAAGGACCGAAAGCGCCTTCGCAAAGCTGCCTGACTCTCACCGGAGGGAATGTGAACAATGACAGGCAAAAATAAGTTCCTCTCCATTTTGGGATTCCTCGGAGCGAAGCTAGCAGACATAGAGAAGTGGCACGTCCAGCCCGCCTGCTCCTGTGATGAGCGGCCCCATAGCTTACTGTCCAGTCTGTGACGCTGGCCAGCGGCCTTTGTAGCCTGCTTGTCTTCTTATGGAGAGCCCAAGTGCTTCTGCAGGACTATGGCATGTATGGGGCGTGATCACTCTCCTCTTTTCAGGGTGGGATTCCATGTCCTTCTGGCACCCAGAACCTCAAAGGTGTTTGCTTTCCCTCGAGGCCCTTGGTCGCCTGTGTCTCCTGAGGGAGGGCCTGACGTCGTGCAGTCTGGGTGTGTGTGGGGGGACCCCCTTTCTGACCCTTGCAAACAGAAGAGCCTGGTCCCGTAGAGTCATTATGCTTGGCTGCATGGGTTCAGTTGGAGAGTCGCAGCGGGGCCCTGCCAGAGTCCCCAAATGGCCCCAAATCTGTTTCGTTCTCTGGGAAACGGAATAAAAACACCTGGTTTGCCATCAGTGTTGACAGCCTTGGCCACTAGGTGGCAGTGTCGCCGCGCCCAAGGACCCGCTCCTTCAGCAGCGACTGGTGCGGGAGCCCCCGGCCGGGCAGCCTGGGGCCCAGCCTGCGCTGGGGGTGGGCGCCGGTCGGGAAGGCGGAGGGTCCAGGTGCCCACCCAGCACCCCCAGGGCCCTGCCTCCCCTCCCGGCTCTGTGTCCGCCGGCCCCTTCATTGCCAGGCTGATGCTGCCCGGCACAGAATCAACTCTCAGTTCATTTTGGGGAAGGAAAGACTGGGGTTTTGGCTTTGTCACCACGATCCCCTGAAGCTGTGGTTGAGGAGTGATTTTCCTGACCACAGGGTGTCAAATCCCCGTCCTGTGGGTGTGAACCCATTCCAGCAGGACCTCATGCAGCTGTTACTTTTAGTTAAGGGGTGGCCGACTGAACAGGGTTGGGTTTGATGCAGATGACTGGGGTCCTTTATAGGTAGAAGAAATCAGACACCATCCGAGAAAGCCCTGGGGAGGAGCCGGAAGCCAAGGGAACCCGGAAGAGAAAGGACAGGACAGCGCCACTGTGATGCGAGGCAGGGACACAGGCCTGGGACCCCCAGGGTCACCAGCAGCCAGTGCTGGACACCACAGTCTTCAGGAGAGAGCATTGCCTTGCTGGCATCTCGAGTTTGGACTTCTCCTGCCCTCAAGACCGCGGGCTGATAAGTTCCCGTTGTTTAAACTACCCATTGTGTGTTTGTCACAGCAGCCTGCCAGGCCAAGACACGGGGTTCCTGGCTTAGACCCTGGGATCGGTGCCGGGAGGTGTGTTCTCTTCCATTTTGAGTTCTTCTTTATGGGTCTTATTCCACAGACTTCCAGGTCACGTTATCTGCCAAGAGCAACGACTGAGTCCCTTTTGGCTCTGGGGAAAATCTAGGACTGGCTGCTGGGGATGGGGAGGGTCGCAGAGGAAGAAGACACTGGGGTCTGAGACTTTAGCAGCCGTCGACCTCATAGAGGACAGGGAGCACGAGGCTTAGGTTCCAGGAGCCGCAGAAGAGAGCTCGCAGGGTGACCTGAAGCAAGTGAGCTGACTTCTCTCTGCCTCCGTTTTTGAAGCTATGAAATGGATATATGATATAGTGACATAATAATATAACAATAGGATCATCATTTCCTCTTTCTCAGGATTGTGTGAGGAGCAAATGAGCCGATCCATGTAAAGCAGAATGGTGGTTGGACAGACGTAGTGTGGGACAATTCGTAGTTATTACTATTGTTATCATCAAAATATCACTTACTGGATCCTACCAAAGATAAATGTGTGATAATTATCAACCAATATTGATTGTTTCTTTCTCTGAGATTTGGCTGCTATCAGGCAAGTTAACAATGCATATTTTACTTTCTGTAATTGCTCATCAGTATTTTTGTGTGTACGTTTGTCTTCTCTTCCCTGTTATGTTTCAAGTTCTTCAAAAGTGAGCCCGTGTCCTCCACTTTTCTTTTCTTCATAGTGCTGCACTTCCTGCATCATCGGGGACGTTTATGGGATTGATCTGAATTAATTCAGGCAGAAAATAGGCTTACGTTGGTTTCTTGTGCTGTAGGTGAAAAAGGGTTTCCGAGAAACCTAGTAAGCAAGATGGCGAGAGAGATGTTTAAGGCCCCAAGGTCATGCAGTTTAAGCTCTTAGCCCTGAAAAACGCAGCTCAAAGATTCCTTAGATCAGGTTCTCAGGGGACAGTCACAAACACTGGACAAAATTTGCCTTCCCTTCCTCCGATTACTTCATATGCTGGAAAATAGTGGACTGCATTAAAAAAAAGTAGATATGCCACACATGATTTTTTCCCCAGCTAGCTGGGTTCGTATTTTTTATGGTTTCTAAGCTGTACTAGCTTTCCAGGGCTGCCGCAACAAAGTACCACAGACGGGGTGGCTTAAAAAAACACAGTACTCTCTTGGTTCTGGAGCCAGAAGTCCACAATCAAGATGTTGCAGGGCCGTGCTCCCTCCAGAGTCTCCAGGGGAGGGTCTTTCCTGGCCTCATCCGGATCCTGTGGCCCTAGGTGCTCCTTGGCTCGCAGAAGAATCCCTGTGTCCATCTTCACGTGACTTTCTTCTGTGTCTGTGTTCAAGTCTCCCTCTTTTTCTCTTGTAAGGACACCAGTTGTTGGATTTCAGGCCCACCTAAATCCAGGATAATCACATCTTGAGATCCTTAACCACCTCTGCCAAGACCCTATTGCCACATAAGGTCATCTGCACAGGTACTGTGGGTTAGGGCTTGGAAGGATCTTTTTTGGGGGATAAAATCCAACCCGCTACATAAGACAAGTAAAGTGACCTACATCCACGAAGAAGAAATGCCTAAGCCCAGGGCTGTGAACTCATCTTGGATCCTGAGGTTCTGTCTCTGTCTCCCAGCTCGGCTGTCCTCAGTGCTGGTCTCATTCTCAGGCAGACCCTCAAACGGGCAGGAGGGCCAGGCAGGGGCTAGACATGAGTGAGAGCATGGGAGTAGGGCGACAGGGAAGGGCGGGGACTGTGGCGAGCCTTAGAAAGCAGGCACCCTCTAAAGAGAGCAGCGACCCTGCTGGTCAGGCCGATGCTTGCACAACTGACCTCATCAAAGGTTTTTATATCATTTAAAAATAAAAGCCAGAAATGTGGATTTTTATGTGAGTAATTCACGTCTTAGAAGAACATTGAGCAGGTCAGATGAATATGTCTGTGTCCCAGATCGAGTCTCAAGGAGCCTTCTTATTAAACCTGTGGTCTAAGTGATAGGAGAAAGTTGGGGTTGTGACATGATTCTATTTATGGTGGTGGTGAATCTGGTTCTTAAAGCAAACTCATTGCTGCGCCTATAAACCTCATATGTGGTGGGGCCTTTTGGTTAGATTCAGGTAAGGGACCTTTTGATTAGCTCACTTTTGATTAGATTGGTTCAGTTAAGGGCATTTAATTGGATTGAATTCAGTTGGGGGCCTTTTCAGTGAGGCGTGACCCAGGGTGGGTCTCAATTCTCTTGCTGGAGCCCCTTATAAATAGGAGAAACACAGAAAAACAGAAAAGCAACGAACACAGAAAAAGACAGTTGCCATTTTACCCTGCCATGTGAGAGAGGATTCCAGGATTGTCTACAGCCGCAGAAAGACAGAGAACCCCCTACAGACTGAGAGAGAGGCTGGAGGCTGGAACCCGGAAGCTGAAGAGAAAAGGCCCGGAAGAGAGAGAGGAGAGATGAACCCTATGCCTGATTGCCCACAGCTGAGCTCAGAAAAAACTGAGCCTGGAGGAGCAAACACAGACTGGCTGCCATTTTGCCTTGCCACATGGCAGGAGTCCAGGAGCAGCTGAGCAGCCAAGCTTTGGTGAAGCATCTCTGATGATGCCTTGATTTGCTAATTTTCGCAGCCTCGGAACTGTAAGATTTGACCTAATAAACGCCCCATTGTAAAAGCCAGCCTCTTTCTGGTATTGTTGCATTGGCAGCCTTTAGCAAACTGAAACAGGTGGGTGGATTTATGTATACTCAGGGCTGGCTACGTAGTTTACACTGTCCAGTACTAAAGGAAAAAGTGGGGCCACTTGTTCAAAAAGCAGGAAAAGGCGCTGTTGAAGAGACTATAATGTAAAGCTTTTTCCTTTCTTCTGTAGTCTCTCTCAACTTGTCATGGTGTTTTTGCTACTTAATGCCATTCTAAAAAAGAAAAATTAAAACCTTAAATTATTAGCATGAATTTTACCATTCATCTTTTATTGCATAATACCAATTTAAAATGCAAATATGGGAGCATTTAGCTTGTATGTGGAATTGCTGAACTTGCACAATTCACATTTCGTAGCTCTTACATGCATATGCATTTTGTTCTTGCCTGAACGGTGGAAAAACAGCACAGACCAAACTCAGGCGCTTTTATTTCATTTCTTGATCCACACACATTCTACCAACACCCTCTAGCTTCAGCTTACTGATGAGCAAGGAAGGACTGAAAGGAAAAGGAACCGTGCGTCATCCTGTCCTTCTCTTTCCTTCTGTGCCACGATTTTCAGTGTAAAAGGCTGGCTAATGCAGGCAAGTAGCAGGAGTGAGACAGGTTATGATAAGGGTCCTTGGTCGGTTGTGTTTCTTAGAAGGTTGTTGCTTTTTCTCTGTGTTCGAAGTAAGTTCTGGTTTGAATGGAAAGCGTTTACTCAGTCGTAGCTGCAGCATGCTCACCTGTACTCGCTTTTAGTCTCGCTGAACTCCCAGGCATCGTGGGCCCCACCAGAATTCTGTGCTTATGGGGCATCATGCAATCACTATGTGCACGTGGGGTGGCAAGGAACGACAGCCACACATAGCACACGTATGTTCTCTGTTGACATGACCACTCGAGCCCTTCAGTGGTGGTTGGTTTATTTTGGGGACTGAGTTCAGATCCTCCAACTTGTGATTCCAGAGTAGTATGTCAAACTCTAAAGGTAAAACATTTCCTCATGGTAATAGCTAAAATGTCTGGTGTGTGACCCCTGGCAAGTTCACGATTTTATTGTTCCGTATCAGCAATGCCGAGAGCAGTACTGGCAGCAAAGCAACCAGCCTTACCTTAATGTGCATTGCTTCATTTGGGTACTGGAGTGGAGTTTTGTGCTGGCTTCAACCCAGCATCTCCTGGCTCTTGTTATTGAAGTGGTGCCTTGAGGATGCTTTGTGGGCCCCTGCCTGCATGCTTCAGCCAGAGCTGACTCTGTCTCAGGCTCCGGGGTGGGCCACGGGACCCAGGCTGAGCCAGTCAGGGCAGGTCTTTCCCCCAGCCCTAGTGACTGGCTCAGGGGTGGGCACGGGGCCCCAGAGACGCTGAGATGCATGTAGTTTCTCCCTAGCACCTTCTGGGAAAGAGAACACACTCGTTCTTGTTGAATAGGAAGGACGGCACACGTGAGCTTTGGAGGTGCTCTCCTCTCTCTGTGACATGGGGATTGGGAATAAAGACAGCCCTACGGAAGACAGAGCTGAGGATGGATAAAAAGCCATCTTCTGGGAAGCGGCTGTGGCTCAATCAGTGGGGCTCCCATTTACCATACGGGAGGCCCCGGGTTCGGTTCCCGAGGCCTCCTGGTGAAGGCAAGCCCGCCCGCACGGCGTGGTTAGCTGACCCAGCGAGCACGAGCAGCAAGGGGGGGATAAATGAATAAATAAATAAAATCTTAAAAAACAAAACAAAACAAAACATCTTTTTAAAATATTTAAAAAAATTTACTTTCAGTAAAATCCACACTTTTTGGTATACAGTTCTAGGAGTTTTTGACAAATTCATAGAGTTGTGTAATGACCACCACAATCAGGATAAATAACAGTTCCATCACCCCGCCCTCCAGATTGCCTTGTTTTGGCTTTTTGCAGTCAAACCCTCCCCAGCCTCTAACTCCTAGCATCTGTGGATCTGTCTCCCATCCCTCCAGAGTGTCACACAGATGGAAAGTTACAGTACGGAGACTTTGGAGTGTGGCCTCTCTCAGGATAATACACTTGAGACTCATCTGTGTTGTTGTGTGCATCAGTCATTTGTTACTGAGTAGTGTTCCATTCTATGACTGTACAGCAGCTTGTTTATCCATTCACAAGTTGAAGGACATTTGTGAAAATGCATTTTGATGACATTGTTTGAATGCTGGATCCAGCCTTGCCTGAAGCCAGATACCCCTGGACTTCCCAGCTAGGACCACCATTAAATTACATTTTAGTTTAGGCTCACATTATTGAGATCAGTGATGTGCAAGGAAAGGGAAAGCCAGTCTGAATGAGTGAGCCTTCCAAAGCAAGTGAACCCCACGTGTGACATTCCTATAAACACAGTTGTATAATAACAAGTCATGCCACTGGCTTACCTCCTGGTGTGTCCCTGATGGGTGGGAAGGAGGTGACACCCATTTGACTCAGAGGGAAATTGAGTCTCAGAGGGATGAAGTGGCTTGTGTTGGTACATAAAGTGAGCTGACAGTAGACCCATGGCTCAACCCTCTGCTCTCTGCCTCTGAGGGCTCCGCTGCCTCCAACCTGACAGGGACAGAGCTGCCAGGCTAGCTTAGTGCGTGTTCCTCTCTCGTTTAAACAATCTCCAAGGCGTCCAGTTTAGAATAAGTATAGATGGGAATTAGAACAAGGTCATCAGCATTCCCTACTGTTATCCGCGGACAGTGCCCATAGGAGGCCGGCGTCGCTGTCACTGAGAGCTATAGGACCCGTTTAATAGTGCTCTTTCCACAGCTGGCGCCCCGCGGGACCCTCGCACGGCAGCTCGCGGGCACTTCACTTTTGCTCCGCTGTGAGGCTCTTTCTCTCCTCCTTGTGAATGGAAGCAGTTTCCATTCAGGACGAGCCATGCGGCTTGCTTTTTTAGTAAGCCCGTGTGAGGCTGCGACAGTCAGGTGTCGCTGTGCCTGGCGCATAGGCCCGAGTAGCGGCTTGACACGGTGAAAGGCTAGGTGTGCTCGCCTGGTGATAGAGGGGGTGCTCGTGCTTGGCCTTGGCTCCCCTCGTGGGGAGGCTCGGGCTCAGCGCCTTCTCACTTGGGGCTCTGCCGTGCCCCAGCGTCTTAGAGCCCCTGCTTCTCACGGGTGGAAGGTGGAAGACAGCACATTTGCCTTCAGAGAGATGGACAGAGTCCTGCCCACGTTCCACTGGCCAGAACCAGTCGCACGGCCACAGCTGGCTGCAGGAGAGCCTGGGAAACTCGCTGGCCGAGCGGCCCGTGCAGCGGTCTCTGCTTCTGTTCTGGAGGGGTTGCCCCTCGCCCCAGGCGTGGTGCCTCGCTGCCTGGACTAAGAGCGCTCCCCTCCGCGCCACCCACCAGGCTCGAGTTTCCACCTCCTCCCCGGCTCGGCTCGTTCTGGGTTCGTGCAAGGAGGCCTGATGGCCGCCGAAGCCGTGCATGCACCTGGTGAGAATAAGCTGGACGCCTTTCACAGAAGGCTGATGGCTCTCCAGGCCTCCCCGGTGCAGCCCAGGGCGCCCACTTCTGCTGGCATTTCCCTCGTGATTACTTCCGAGACTGCCTGCGAAGCTGCGGCCTCCACTTCTTGAGTTAAACCTAGACAGCGGCACTGTCTTCTGAAGAATGAGGATTTCCCCTAATTTCTGCTCCTTCCTACTTTCCTTTTGTATCAGTCAGGAGTGTGTTTGGCCACAACTAACAGAAGTCCTGCCGCAGCGGCTTTGGCAGGTCGAGATTTCTCATGCCGCGTCATGCTATGCTGCACTGGGGCGCGTCGTGCTGTTATACTCCATCACGAATATCATCTCTAGTATATGGATGGCTCATCTGGCCTACCCTGTGGCCGGCTGCGTCTGTCTTCCTGCGTCGTCAGTCCTCAGGACGGAACTCTGGTCCTCGTGGCTGTGTGTTGCGGCCCCTCCCCCAGCTCCTGGCAGCACGTGGGAAGCCTGACATTAATCCACTTTCTTAGAGAGAAGCCCTCTGAGTTCGACGTGGCCTAAATACCAAGCCTGTGGCCTGTTATCCGGGGTGCCCGGACTGGGTGTCCTGCTGTGGGATTAGCTGCTCCTCTTGCTTTCAGCCCCACTTCCCACCAACCTTGAGTCACCCCCTCCCTGGGGGCCCAGAGTAGCCCCTGGCCCCCCGTGGCCCACACAGCATGCTCCGGCTCGAAGTTTCCCCAGCTCTGTCTCCCTCCATCAGCCCGCTTTTACCCACCCATAATCTTCCATAAATGTATCAAAACAGCTTCTCTCCTGATAGCCCTCCTCCATTTCCCTCGATAAAGGGTCTATTCCTTTTTCTACTTTATTATTTGTTGATTTCAGTGGGGTTTCTGTGGAGTTGTAAAGGAATGAATATGCACAGTTGGAGCTTTAAAATAAAATCCATATCTTTCTTTTTAAAGTAAAAATGTCAATATTTCTCTTAGATTGAATAAGCAATGCATGCTTATTCTACACAATCTGAATATATAGAGAAGAATAGAGGAGGACATTAAAAGGCATCCCTAATTCTACTTCCTGTGAGGCTCTCGTCTCCAGCTAGTTGGGTCCAATTTGGTTAGGGCTTGGGCCACTTGGCAAAATGACTCCAAAGCTAATCTGGAAGAAGAAATAGGTAAGACTAGCTAATGCAGTGTTGATAGTAATCCTTCCATGGAGTCCACGCCATTGTAAGCCCACACTGATTTAAGCAGAGATGCAGAATGAGGAGCTCACAAGCAGAGCCTAGGGGCCATCAGGCTGAAAACCTAACTGGCAGGATGCCTCCAAAATCACTGGGAGGGACAATTATACATTCATAGTTTGGAGAAAGTGGCTAGATATTCCGGAAAACAATCTCTACAATCAAGGCTGAAGAAAGTACCAGATATGTGTGGAAAGTGGTGGATTTGAGTGAATTGGAAAGTAGTGGACAATGCATATGTACCCTGCCACAGGTATTCAAATTCAATTAAGAAAACCAACTGTAGGGAGGCGGCTGTGGCTCGGTCAGTGGGGCTCCCGTTTGCCATGTGGGAGGCCCCGGGTTCGGTTCCCGGGGCCTCCTGGTGGGGGCGGGCCCGCCCGCACGGCGTGGTTGGCTGACCCGGTGAGCGCAAGCAGAAAGGGGGGGATAAATGAATAAATAAATAAAATCTTTAAAAAAAAAAAAAAAAGAAAAGAAAACCAACTGTGAAGTCAAATGAAATATACCCCCTGTCCAAATCCAGTACATGCTAGTTTTAAACTTCTATCAGAGTCTTACTTCACATTATTTAGCAAAATACATTTCAGATGGATTTAAGAATTCAATGTAAAAATGTAGACACACACACACACACACACACACCCTACGTACACAGAAGCCCAGTTGAAACTTCAAGCAAGTGTATTTGATCATGGGATGTTGGGGGAAGGACTTTCTCAGCATCAAAGTAGTGATGAAATCCATAAGAGGAGAAATCAATACTCTCCATTATGTTTTAAATCATGTGCATTTTCCTTCGACTGTGTAGAATGTACTGCTAGATCATCAGAGAATGCAATCTCAGGTGCACTAGGCCTGAGCTCCTGAGAACTTGGTTGCTGGTTTGGGAAGAAGGCACGTTCAGCGTAGCCTGAAGGATGGCCATTCGGCTCTCCAGAATCATATTATGTATTTTGTCTTTCCATCAAGCCAGACCATCCACAACCTGTCAGCTGTCTTGGCCTGCACTGCTGTGGCCCCTACAGAATGCTCTTGCTTGACTGCCCTTTGTTATTGCCCCACCTTGCTTTGAGGACCACCTGGAGAGCACCCTGATAAACTCAGCTTAAGGCAGGGATGCTCTTGTGCCCCTCAGGAGCCCTTCAGGAGCACCCCCCACCCCAGAGGATTTCTCTTATACTCAGAGCCAGGAAAGCTTTACCGCTTGCTTTCGTCTCACGGGCAGCGTCCGCCTGGGGATCCAGAGCCACACTCGCAGGTCCTTTAGCCCTTGCTTAGACTCTTAGGATGTAGATGATGCCTTTGCTGAGCTTTTCTCTGGCAGGATGAACTCATGTCCGTGAATAATTTTTGTGCTCCAAGCAACAGTGGTGACATCCATCCATGCACTTGGAGTCCCAGCAGGACTCTGTGAGTTGCTTCCGTCTGGGAGGTCATTCCTTCCCCCCCGAAGCTCTCTTTGGGGCTTCCCTCCAGCCACCTGCCCTTGGCCTTGCCGAGGGCAGACGGAGCGTCTGTCTGGAGCACCGTGTGCTTTCTCCAAACCTGAACTTGATTTTCTTCCTGCCCCGAAGGAGGCCCGTGATGAGAGGCCCTTTCCAGCTGGGCCTCATTAAGCCTTTCTCATTTTGTGCTCTCAGGACCACCTCATTCAGCCGGGTGGTGAAAAGCCCTCTTGGAAATCTGCGGGTTGAATAGGGCCTCATTTCACATTCAGGACGCAGCCGCATGGCCTACCTGCCAAAGGGAAAAAGAATGGTGCTGCTTTATTACATTGTGGAATTAGAGGGAGGGGTGTTGGCTTCTCAGGCCAGGGTGCAGTTCCCAGGACACAGGCCTGCGTGGCTTCATAAAATGCTCCTAAATTCAGATATCCTATTTTGTTGCAATTTGGTTCGAGGACAAAATGAGGCCCTGGCAGCTGAGGTTTATGATTTTCCATATAAGCTTCCAGACAAAAGTTGTATTGCATTTTGCTTGAGTTATGATGGGGCAGGAGCGTAAACCTCACACTGTTATTTCAGAGAAAATGGAGGCTTTGGCCACAATAAAGAAGAGAGAAGGCACAGCTTTACATTTCTTGTAAATCAATTTTTGAGAGTATGAAATACCTACAGGAGAGAGAAAAATAACAACGAGCCTATCCACAATGAAAACCAAGTATATTAAAATTTGCATTCTTTTAATTTCCTTTCCCACATCTGGACACCTATCAGAATTGAAACCTGTCCTTGGACTGCCCTTAAATTTACAAGAAGGCAAATCAGCTCCCGAGCTGGTCGGCGGTGTGCCCGCTTTGCCCAGCAAAGGGACATTGTCCCACCTCACAAGGGGACGCGCCCTGCCAACTGCAGTTCTCATTGCCAATTAATTCCCGGGCAGGTTCACTTGGAATTTAACATCCTGGTTTGGCAGAGGAAATAAACCAACAAAAGTCTAATTGAAATTTCATCTGCAATGTGCTTCTGCATTGCCTGATACTGCCGAAATAGAAACTGCCCCTTGGTGGCGGCAGTAGCTAAAACTTTCCTTTAGATGAGGCTAATTCTCCAGTGCCACCTCTGCCTCCTCTCTGATCCAAATCCAGCCCCATCCAGATGGACACATTTCTAAGGAAGCTCAGGTCTATACTGTGGAAGTGAGTATATCGTGTGTGCGTTTATGGATATAGGTTTGACTGTGTGCATTTCTTTTTGACAGTGTTGGTAATTTCAACAAAGTCTTGATGTTTTCTTTTCCACTTAATGTGATTTACTAATTTTCTCGTGACTCTATATTTTGTTTAAATCATGGTTTGGATGACAGAATATCATTCCCATAGTATGGCTTGAGGAATTTCTTTAATCATTTTCCTAAGGGTGGATCTTGAGGCTGCCTCCAGTGTGCTCCTGTTATAAGTCAAGCTTGCGATGGGCACCTCCTCACTCATCTCTTCGTTGTTTTCTTACAACGAACCCCCAGGCGGAGTGATAACGGCGCATTTAGGGGTCTCGAGGCTGTTTCCTAACGGTGCCCTTCTTTCAGCCAAATCCTCCCCTGCAGTTTCTAGCTCTTGGGGCAGAAGCCATGTCTGTCTTGGCCCACTGTAACCTTCCATGGCACAGGATGGAAACATAGTAAGTGAATAAACACAGTGGAATAAACAATTGGAGGAATAAATAAGGATTTACCCTCCTCCCAGCAATAAATCCAACACGGGACCAGCATGTTGGTGACAACCGAGAACGTGCTTTCTAAACACTTTCTTGGAAGGAAGGATGCACCAGCCCCCACACAGTCTTTTTCAGTCTCCTAATTACAATTCCATCACCCTCTGGGAAAGGAAAGATCACCAAAGACAGCCTTGAAAAGGCCAAAAAACATTTAAATCAACTGAAAATCATAGTGTGCAGCATTTGCAATGGGCTGTGGAAAAAAAAAAAAAGTTAGCAAGACTCAGGGGCCATGGAGTGGCATTTCTTTGCTTTTTCGTCTTGTAGTGATGCTGCTTTTTAAACACCGCTGTCAATTTCACTCTACTTTGCCTTGGTGGGAAATCTGAAGGGAGCTGGAGCTCCAGTGCTGGAGGTTTATCTTGGGGCAGGAGAGAAAAATCCTGGCCTGATTTGCCCACGCCCGCTTCCCAGTGGGCTGTCTTCAGTTTGAACAAGTTGTTGGGTCATTGCTCTCTGTTTTTCCATTTAGACAGAAACACAGTAAGACTGTGTGTGTGTGTTTTTTCAGTTAAGAAGGTAATACATGGTGGTTGTAATACATTAAAAGGAAATAGAAGGCGAGATGGTGAAAAGCAAATATCTTTCTCTTTTTCAAGTTCTATAAACATGTTTGTGTGTGTATATAATTTTAAAAAATTATCCAAATAGGATCTATATGACACATTTATAATTTTTTCCCCACTTAATAAAATATTGTGGACATCCTTTCAAGTATGTACATAGAGCTCCACCCCGTGGTTTTTACAGCTGCTTGTTAATCCACTGTTAAACTGTATCATTTTCCTAGTCTCCTGCTGATGAAGTATAGTACTAATTACAATAATAAATAATAATAACAGCAGCTAAATATTCACTGAGCATTTATATGTATCAGGCACTGTTCTAAGCACTTCATGTTTATTAACTCATTAATCCTTACAACAAACCCAATAAGGTCGAATTTGTTTTTATCGCTCTTTACGAGGAAGATCAAGGCAGAGATAGGGTAATTAACTTGCTCAAGGCAGTTCGGTTAGGAAGTGGTCAGATATCAGAGCCTGGTTCACGTCTAGCTGCAGCACATAAGCTCTTACGTTTGCTTGTTTGCAATTCAAAGTGATGCTGCAGTGAACATCCTGGTAGATAAATCTTTATAGATTCTCATTAGCATTTCTAGACGTGGGAATGCGGGGCCAGAGCTTCGCCCTCATTTCAATGAGAATTAATGGAGATGTGTAAGTGTCCCCAGTGAGCAGTCGTCCCAAGTAGACCTGCAGGAGCGTGGGGAATCAGCCTCAGTAACAGAGTCACAAAGCCTTCGCCTGTCATGCGGGGCAGCGCCACGACGGGCAGTTGGCGTGCCCTTGTCCCCGCAGGGCGGCTAATGACAAAGACCCCTGTCGCCCCGGGGATTGGCCTTTCAAGGGCAGCGGGAGGCGTGTTTGCCCTTGGAGGCGATGACTGTTGGGCTGCTGGACCTCTGACTAGCGCTCGGTGCAGCCCCTTCCCTGGGCACTGGCTGCTTTGGAGGCGCCGCAGGACGCCCTCGATGGCGTGGGAGGACTGGGCGCGCGGCCGGGGGCGGGCGGGCCTGGGGGGCGGCGCCGTGGCTCCGTGTGTGGCCGCGGCCTTCACTGTGCCTTCACTCTTCTTTCCTGTGCAGTGGCGCGGACTCGAGGGGTCGCGGACAGCCTGCAGAGGTTCTCCTCGCTCCCTGCCTACCTCCCCGCCAGCCTGCGCGTCTCCAGCGCCCAGCAGGCCTTCTTCCTTAAGGAAGCCAAGCAGGACCTCACCAGGAACTCCAGCCTGCAGGCGCGCACCGAGCCCTTCTTCATCTACAGGGCCTCCTCGCCGCCCCTGCTCAATGCCAGCTACGGCCCGTTCTCCGTGGAGAAGGCCATCCCCCCGGGGCTCCTGTTCACCTCGACGCCCTTTGCCACCATGGAGAAGTTTCCCTTCAACTGGAAGCTGAGATCCCACATCCTCGACAGCTCCATCTACTCCAACAGACCCAAGGTGCAGACCTTGTTTTACGTCACTGGCACGGACTGGGGTGACGGCGATCCCGCCGACAGTCTACCCTGCGTCAAGATGTTCGCGTTTCCCGAGGCCAGGGAGGTGGCGGCCAGCTGTCGGCTGCGCGGGGACCCGGGACTGTGCGTGGCCGAGCTGGAGCTGCTGCCCGAGTGGTTCAGCTCCGGCCTGGACCTGGAGCCCGAGGAGGAGATCCCGGCCGTGCTGGGGGGCACCGCCCTGGAGCTGTTCTCCGCGCTGTACCCGGCCGACGAGGCCGGGGCCTGCCCCCTGGAGGAGGACGGCAAGTGGGAGAACCACATCCTCTCGGGCCAGGAGGGCCCCCAGCAGGCGCTCCCCGCCCGGGAGAGGATTGGGAGTGTCGTGGTCTACCCGACTCAGGACGACCTGAAGTGGTCGCCCGTGAGCCTGGACGAGAACCTCGTCATCTCGGTGCCTCTGAACCTGGTCCGGGACGGCGGCACGGCCACCTTTCTGGTGTCTCTGACCAGCGGCTCCGCGGCAGAGCACTTCACTCTTAGGTGAGAGGCTGGGCCGGGCTGGGTGGAGTGGGACTCACCTCTTCGTAGATAGCGGACGGTCAGTTAGTAAAACGGGTGTCGGCCATTGGCTGTGTACCCAACGTGGCGAGGAGGCTTAAAACATGAAGCCGACACCCGTGCAAGGCGGCGCGGGCACCGGGGGTCAGGAAAAGTTTTCTGGAAAGGGCAGATAGTAAGTGGACGTTTTGGGCCATGGGGGTTCTGTTGCAACTACATAACCCTGCTGTTGTGGCCTGAAAGCAGCCCTAGACAAAGTGGGAGAGAACGAGCTCGGCTGAGTGCCCGTCACACTTCACTGACAGGTGCAGACGGCTGAGTGTGGCCCATGGCCCTGGCTTGCTGACCCTTAAGATAGACGGATGATCAAGTTTGAGCTTAAGAAGTGGAGACCACACAGGTTACAGAGTTCAGGGGTGAGAGTGGGATAGGCAGAGAAGGGTTCACAAAAGAGGAGTGGAATTGCAATTGGTGCAAAGAGGCAAAGTTGGGGGAACGTGGTCCGGTTTGGGGAGAGAAACCACAGCAGTTGTATCAGGAGCAGGAAGGAGTGTTGGCTTGGTCATGGGAAAGGCACAAAGTCGGGACGGGGGCAGCAAGGAAGCCGCGACTACAGGAAGCAGCCGCGGGCCCTCGGGTGGGAGATTGCAAGGAAGAGGCTGAA
This sequence comes from Tolypeutes matacus, assembly GCA_026826555.1. Classification (NCBI taxonomy): domain Eukaryota; kingdom Metazoa; phylum Chordata; class Mammalia; order Cingulata; family Chlamyphoridae; genus Tolypeutes; species Tolypeutes matacus. The sequence continues at coordinate 3,448,844 of JAKSZT010054518.1, read as the reverse complement.
CCTTGAAACTTGGACCTCTGAGGCGGGGGCACTGTGGCTGGTGCTGGTGTCTCTGGGGTGGGAGGTGGGGAGGCGATGGAACTGGACTCAACAGTCAGAAATACTGCAAACCGGCGTCACCTGCTACCACAGGGATGCCCTGCAGCCGCTGGGGTGACGCGGCCAGGCTGGGCTGCCAGGAAGGGTCTGCGCCCTTCTCCCTCCTCCTGCCTGTCAGTCTCCTAGGCCCTCAGCTGACAATGAAGCAGTGACCCTGCAGGCCAAGGGCCGGTCCAGGTGAGACAGCAGCCCCCGGGGAGGAGCAGCTGAGGATAGGTGTGCCCTGTGGCCATAGGCGAGGGCAATGCACCTGAAACTGAGGACTTGAGAAGCTTCTAGGACTCCAAGTGAACGTTTGACTCGACCCTTCCTTTCAAACACCAGTCCCTTCCCCAGAATAAATGAGTTTTAAAAAAGTCAGTTTCAAAATCAAAGTAAAATTTTATTTCGCATTTGCATACATATATAACCGTAAAGAAATATAGATTTGCTTGTTTTGGTGATGATTTCATTGCTCTTGTAGGTTCTGGGGCTGTGTTGGCGCGTCTGGCGGTTCTCTGGCGGGGTCTCTCAGGTGCCTGCAGTCGGGGCGGGGCCTGCAGCCCCCTGAAGGCGCACTTGGGCTGGCTGTCCACACCTGCGCTCACGTGCCTGGGCAGGGGAAGCCGGCTGGTGGCCGCGGCTGTGCCTGCAGTTGTTTACCGGCATGCCAGCGCCTTGCTTCCTCACCGGGCTCGGCCTTTTCACACACGGCAGCTCGGTTCCAAGAGTGAGTGTGCAAGAGGTCTGGGTGCACGCTGCAAGGCCTTTTATGGCCTGTGTCCGAAGTCCCCGAGCATATTAACAACTTTCTACTGGCTGAGAAGTCACTAAGGCCAGCCCAGATTCTAGAAGAGGTGCCTTATTCTTCCACCTCTTCCTGGGAAGAACAGCTGTGTCAGAGTGGTGCCCAAGTCTAGCACCCAACTCAGACCTTCTCCATGATGTAGTCAGAAGCACTGAAGGAGAGCCGGAGGGGGCGGGGTGGCCTTCTCTCTCTGTGGTCCAGTGTTATCTAATTCTGTGCCTCTGCACCACCGAGACCCACCTTGGAGCCTCGCCCAGGGTGTTTGTCCTCTTCCGTTGAGTCTCTCCTCTGGGACTTCAAGCATGCATTCGCTGGTCCGGTCTCCCATTCTCATCCTGAGGGCTGCTTCTGCCCTTACCGTCATGTGTCCTTCCCGCATCCTCCTCCTTTCTTTATGGAGATCTGAACTTCTTTCAACATGTATCGCAAGGCAGTTCTGTTGGCAACAAATTCCCTCAATTTTTGTTTGTTGGAGGAAGTCCTTATTTCTTCTTCCCATTGGAGGGTAAATTTGATGGGTATTCCTACCCGAAGCTGCCTTGCACAGTGGCTTCTGATGCTGCTAAACTGGGATTCTCTGGATCTGCCTGTCTGTCCAGGGCTCAGGGCTGTGTTGGCCGTGTGGCCTCCATTCTCAGATGGATCTACCAGGAGTTGCTCAGAATTGATTTTTGTTTTCCATAAATGGCATGGACATGGTGGGCATGGACATGTAGGCTGTTTTCAAATGCCGTGATGCATATTGGGCATGAATTTTCAGACTTCTCTGTGAGTATTTTACTAGATTTCCAAATTTGATGGATATTTTAATATAGTATTTTTAAAATTTTAGAAAATCCCTCTATACTTGTAGTTATATCCCTTCCTTCTAATTTCTGTCTTGTCTCCTTTTTAAAAAATTCATCAGACCTGTTGAAGTTTATCTATTTAATTGGCCTTTTCAGAGAAATAATGTTTAGTTTCATTGATCAATGCTTCCATCTTACTATATGTTTATTTTTTTTATTTTTTATTTATTTTTAATTTTTTTTTTTTTTTTAAAGATTTTTTTTATTTATTTATTCATTTATCCCCCCTTGCTGCTTGTGCTCGCTGGGTCAGCTAACCACGCCGCGCGGGCGGGCTTGCCTTCACCAGGAGGCCCCGGGAACCGAACCCGGGGCCTCCCATATGGTAAACGGGAGCCCCACTGATTGAGCCACAGCCGCTTCCCTACTATATGTTTAAATTCCTTGTTTTCTGTTTTACTAAACCCCTTCTTGCTCTTTTCTTTGGGTTTATTTTGATGAGTCTTCTTTAGTTCCTTCAGGTGAAGAAACTATTTCTTTTCAATCTTTCTTATTTTCTAATAATATATTTAAGGCTGCACTTTAAAAAAATTTTTTTTATTTTAAGGTACTGGAGGCTGGAAATTGAACCTGGGACCTCGTATGTGGGAAGCTGGTGCTCAACCACTGAGCCACAGCAGCTTCCCTGAGTTGTTTTTTTGTTTGTTTGTTTTGCTTGGTTTTTAAAAATTATTATTTATTTATTTTTTTTCAGGGGGCCGAACCCGGGACCTCCCATGCGGGAGGTGGGAGCTCAACCTCTTGAGCCACATCTGCTCCCTGCACATTTTATTTTGAATAGTACTAGTACTTTGGACACATCTCATATGCTGTCATTTAGGCCCAGCATTGGCGCTTGCTCACAATCACCCTTTTTTGGGGTGAACCTTGGGTTTAAGTGTTTTATTTCCTTACCACCTCTTCCTGGAGGTTGCCATCCTCTGTCTTGGCCAGCACATGGCGAGCCCTTTGCTCTGAAGACCCATCCTCTGCTCATATGGGGGCGTGCTAACGTCGCTGTTACTCGACTCACCACAGTAAGTCAGGAAATTTGGAGAAGTACGAGTTTGGAGATGGAAAGGGGGTGATCACGTGACATCCTCCAAGAGAGTGGATGGCAAGTTGCTGGGGGATTTGGCTGTGGGTGAGGGTGGGCCTCACTTGGAGCCAGGCTCTCCTTCAGTGTTTGCTGCTTCCATCTGGTGGGACTTTGAGAGTGACTCTCTGACAGCTTCTCATTCCTTGTGTTTACTAAAGTGAAAACATCATTCTCCAAGACTGCTGGTTTTCCTGAGTATTACCTGAGTTCTGCTCCAGACAAAGTAAATCAGAATATCTGGGGTGGACCCTGGGCAGGAGCCTTTTCTGAAATCCACTTTCCTGAAAACTATTTCTCTTGTGTGACCAGGGCTAAAAACCACTGCTCTGAGAGCACAGCTTGCCTCCCCTTCCATGGAGGCTCTGAAAGCTCGCCCACCCCAGCCTGAACCCATCACTAGCCTGTTTGATAAGTCAGGCAGAAACCTATAATGCGCCTACGTGGAAACTTTGTAAATAAACTCCGATTTTTAACTACACGAAAGAGCGTTCTGAGATGATGTCTTTTTCCTCAGTAAAGAATCCTTTGGGAAGGTGAACCAGCTGCTTCTATCTGAATGATGACCATTTGTTTTTAGGATCGCGAAAGTGGGGGACTGCTGAGTGACAGGTGGATGACCTGTCTCACAAAAGCTCTTGGGTAGCAGTTAGGGTATGGCAGATGTACCAGCTGTGTGCCCTTGAGGAGCCACCTACCCCCTCTGTGAGTATTAAACGAATACTCTCTCCTGGGGCTGCTGTGAGGATTAAACGAATTAGTAAAGTACTCAGAGCCTGGCTCCTTGAGAGCCCTTAGTGAATGTTCACTTGTGGTTGTCACTCTGGCCTTCAGGAGATGGGTGGGGGGAGTCAATCCCAGCACGAGTGGGCTTGTTTTGTGCGCAGTGATGGAGCAGTGGGTAGTCGGTTGTGAGCCCACTGTGGCCCCTCTCCTTATGACCCAGGGTGAGGCACTGCATCTTTCTTGTTTGGAGGTCCTCTTGTTCAGACACCTGTCAGCAGGTTCCAGGGCCCTGGTGGGTCCTAAATGGGTTGAGTAGCCTGCAAGTAGCCAGGTTTCTGAAGGAGCCCCTTGAGTTAGTGTTCGCTGACTGTTGATTCAGAGCCGATTCGGAACACAGTGTGGACTCAGGCCTGAGGTAGTCACTCCAGTGGTGGGCATAGCGTGGTCTAAAACCCAGGTCCTGTCCTCAGAGAACTGGGGAATCCCAGAATTCAACTCCACAGGGGTCTTTTCAGTACAAGGCGTGCCAGCTGCTTGCTAGAGACCAAAGAGGGCAAAGATGGCCTCCGTACTCCTGTCCCTCTCTATGCCCTGGTGGACATCACCAACCCAGCTTTAGCCCTTCAGCCAGCCCTCTGATGTGGCAGGCATTGCTCATCGATGCCAGCACTCTCGCTGCGATGGCGGCCGGGTGTCAACTGACAGCAGCGCGGCCTCTCCATGGAAGACATTACTCATCGATGCCAGCACTCTCTCTGCCCTGGTGGATGCTACTGACTGACTGCAACACTTCCTGGGCCACGGCAGATATCACTAATCGACTGCAGCACAGAGCCCACCACTCCAGGCAGCTATTACCAAGTCACGCTATTTACCACACCTAGTGTAGAAAGACCATGTTGGGTGAGAAGTTTAGAGGGAAGGAGGCGAGATGACCTGGAAGCCTGGGAGCCTGGTTGGGAATGGCATTTCAGGCCAGGGAAGTGGTGTAAACAGCACTCGCTAACATTCACTGAGGATGTAGAAGGTTCCAGGCTACGTTCTAAGTTCTTTATGTGAATTAATCATCAGATCCTCACAACGAACACCTCTTAGAGGCAAGCGCTATTATTATCCCCGATTTTCTGAGGCACAGAGAAGTTTAGTGACTTGCCCAGGTCACAGGATGGGGAGGGGTGGGTGTGACCTGGGCAGCAGGATGGTCTGGAGCCTGTGCCTTTACTCCCACACTCCACTGTCTCTCAGGGGCACGAGGGGGCACCAGCCGCATTCCCCGGCTCTGAGTGGCCCAGCTGGGCCAGAGCAGAGGCTTAATTTAGGGAGACTGGAAGAGGAACCGGCACCCAGGCTGCAGGGGCCCTGAAGTGTTATCCTCGTAATAGCAGCCCCTCGAGTTTTTCTTTTTTACCCCATAGAAGTGTAATTTTAGAGCTGAATGGCCTCTAAGACAGACTTTCCCTTGCAAAGTCAAGCATGGACTGTCAGCCTCCTGAAAACACAGCCCATGGATCCAGGGCTTTTGATTTGGGACTCCAGGGCCTTTTCCTTTGGAAAGTCCTCTAGGATTTTAGATTCCTACTTGGGCTTTAGAGCTGGAGGGGCAGGAGAGGGAGAGGGACAAAGAAGAGGTGATTCAGCTGAAGGAATATTCCCACATCTTTATTTAAACTTTAGTTGTGGGACCATGGTACTGTCTCAAAGGAGAAAGATCTATACTGGAGTTTGTAAACTAGTGGCTATAGCTAAATCCAGTCCACCCATGTGTGCTTTATTTATCTTGCATGGCATTCTTTAAAAAAATTTAAAAGAGCTGCCAACTTCTACCAATAGGGAGATTTCACAAACCATTTTCTTTGAAAGTGTTTTGAAGATCTGTCAATGTGGCAACACTTGGCTGTTGTTAAAATGTGGTTTCTCTTTTTGGATGCATCTTGTGTTGTCTAGTTTACCCCAGGCCCCACCACTCCTTTTTGTCTCATGCCTGGCTCTCTTTGCTGACAATGTTATCCATCTGGCTCCTGTGGGCATTTGAATTTTGATACTCCTGATGTAGTGTTGAAGAAAAGGGGTGAAATACTAAAGAGAGGGGCTACATTCTGATCTTGAGGACAGACCGCTAGCTTTTCAATGTGTGTTGGGGGAGTCAGAAGTGAGCAGTAGATGTCTCACAGGAAATGAAACCTCACCCATCATCATTGGCCCTATTTAGTAAATTAGTTACTTTATGTAAAGCACTTAGAAGGGTGGCTGGCCCACACGAGGTGCTCAGTAAGCATTAATTGATACTAGTATTACTAAGTATGTACTTCTGCCAGGTGCTGAGGTAACCCTTTCTATGCATTCTTTCCCGGTATTAGCACAGCCACTCTACATGCTAAGTATTATTTGCATCCATTTTAGGGATGCGAAAACCGAGACTCAGAGAGATTAGGGGCTCCTGCCTGAGGTCCCACAGTGGGGGAAGTAATGGAATTGGAGTGTGGATCTGCATTTGTGGCTGACAGTGCCCATTTTCCCCCACTCTCCTGGCTGTTCTGCTTGTCTAGGTGGAGACTCGACTTTACCTGTCAGACTTCTCCAGGTCATCATCTAGAGCTTCTTGTTTTCATGCCTTCATCGGTCTGACTATTACTTATTAAGCTTAGAAGAGTTCTTTATTTTATGGCTAGAGGGAAGTGCATTGAAATTGTGGACCTAAATGAAGACCATCCAAACGAGAACAAAGAGAAGCTCTTTACTCAGAGCAAGGAAGTCAGCCACCATCACTTGCACCTGGCAAACTCCAAGGCAGGCAGGGGAGTGGGAGAGCTTTAGACTGAAGGAAAGGGAAGGCTGCAGGTGGCTAGGATTGGAGGCTGGTGGCACGGGGAAGCTGGGTACGGGCTATTTAGAAGTGGGGCATCTTCTGTGTTTGGTTGAGGGAGCATGCTTGGCTTTCTCTGGCTGGTGCTGGGTTGGAAGCTCCAGTAAGAAACGCGGAAGTTGGCAGTACTGACCCAGTGCTGGCCCTTGTGGGCTCATGACTGCGGAGAATGTGGTTCAGCTTCTCTCGGCTGGTTCCTGCACAGCTGTGGGTCAGAGATGCATCGTCGGGTATTGGTCATTGTCCATTTTTACATTCAGTCACTCAAGATAATTTTTTTTAGGCCTAGGGAAATGTCTTACTTTCCAACATAACTGATTGTCTGTTTTAATCATGTCTTTCATAAAATGAAATCTGACGTATTTCATTCTGGCTCATATGATGCCCAGGATCAAAGTGTGAATGCGAGCAAGCTTTGCTAAGATTCAATTTCAGAGCTGAAGATGCATGGAAAGGGGTAGATGTGTGTGATGTTCATGCATTACTTTGCTATTTCAGGCTGCATATTATAGAGGGGCCAGTATGAACAAAAGTTGAATTTATTATTCTCCAATACCAAAATAGATTCAGTTAAACATGAGCATCTAAATCTGACCGTGCATTGGAAAGCCTTTCAGCAAAAGGTTGTAAAATGCGGTTTGGAGGGGGTGCTGTGGGTGGCCGGGCAGTGCTTTGTTAACAGTTTCCAAGAAAGTTTGAAGTACCGTGAATTTTCTACCACTCCTAATCTCTCTGAGGCTGAGAGACATCTGCGGAAACTTTGTCCCCATATGCCCCATTTTGAATGTGAATAATCTTAATGCTTAGGTATTTTTAAAATTGACTTTAGTTTTTATAGCACTTTTAGATTTACGGAAAAATGGTTAGATTATTCAGAGTTCTCGAACACACCCCTGCCCAGCTTCCTTTGTAGGTAACTAACATCGTGTGCTAGTGTGGTGTATGACAACCGACGGGCCATTATTGACAGTGTGTTATTAACTGACGGCCAGAGTTGTGTTAGGGCTCACTCTTTGTGTGGCACAGTTCTTTAGGTTTTGAAAAATAGATAATGTCGTGTATCCACAATTACAGTGTCATACAGAGCAGTTTCACTGCCCCCCAAACTCCCTTTACCTCACCTCTTGCATCCCACCCCCCACATCCCTGGCAACCACTGATCTTTTTATAGTCTCTCTAGTTTTGCCTCTTCCAGAATGTCATATAGTTGGAATCATGTGATATGTAGCAGACAGGCTTCTTTCATTTTGCAAAACGCATTTAAGGTTCTTCCATGTCTTTTTGTGGCTTGATAATATTTCATTGTGTGATAGATGTACCACAATTTGTTTATCCATTCACCATTTCTATTCATTTCCAAACATTTCTTAACAACCTTTTACCAGTTCTGCACAGATTAAACCTCAGCTTTCCATTCTCTGACCTCATTCTATTTTCTGGTGATTTATATTCTAGCTATTAACTCCATGAGTTTGCTCATTATATTCAGTTCATAAAAGCAAAACCATAATATGTGTCCTTTTGTGTCTGACCTGCTTCACTCAACATAATGTCCTCCAGGTTCGTCAATGTTGTCATATGCTTCACGATTTTCTTTCTTCTTACAGCTGAATAATATTTCATCTTGTGTATACACCACAATTTGTTTATCCATTTGTCAGTTGATGGACACCTGGGTTGTTTCCATCTTTTGGCAACTGTGAATAATGCCGCTGTGAACATCAGTGTGAAGATGTCCGTCTGTGTCCCTGCCCTCAGTTCTTTTGCGTATATACCCAGTAGCAGTATTGCCGGGTCACATGGTAGATCTATGTCCGACTTCCTCAGGAACCACCAAACAGTCCTCCACAGTGGCTGTACCATTCTACATTCCCACCAACAGTGAATAACTGTTCCTCTCTCTCCACGTCCTCTCCAACACTGGTAGTTTTCTGTTTTTTAAATAGTGGCTGTTCTAGCAGGTGTGAAATGATATCTCATTGTAGCTTTGATTTGCATTTCCTTAATAGCCAGTGATGTTGAACATTTTTTCATGTTTTTTTTTTACCATTTGTATTTCTTCTTTAGAAAAATGTCTAATCAAGTCTTTTGCCCATTTTTAAAATCAGGTGTTTGCCTTTTTATTGTTAAGTTGTAGGATCTCTTTTCATATCATGGATTAGACCCTTGTTGGATGTGTGATTTCCAAATATATTCTCCCATTGAGTAGGCTGCCTTTTATCCTCTTCACAAAGTCCTTTGAGGTGCAAAGGTGTTTAATTTTGAGGAGGTCACATTTATCTATTTTTTCTTTTGTTGCTTATGCTTTGGGTATAAGGTTTAAGAGACCCCAACCTACCACAAAATCTTGAAGATGTTTTCCTACGTTATCTTCTATGAGTTTTATGATCCTGGCTTTTCTGCATCGGCCTTTGATCCATTTTGAATTGATTCTTGTACAGGGTGTAAGATAGGGGTCTTCTTTCATTCTTTTGGTTATAAATATCCAGTTCTCCCAGCACCATTTGTTGAAGAGACTGTTCTGTCCCAGGAAAGTGGACTTGGTAGGCTTATCAAAACTCAGTTGACCATAGAGGTGTGGGCCTATTTCTGAACTCTCAGTTCAATTCCATTGGTCAAGGTGTTGATCATTTGCCAATGCCATGCTGTTTTGACCACTGTAGCTTTACAATACACTTCAAGGTCAGGAAGCGTGAGTCCTCTGACTTCGCGCTTCTTTTTTAGGATGTTTTTGGCTATTTAGGGCCCCTTTCCCTTCCAAATAAATTTGGTTATTGACTTTTCTATTTCTGTGAATTAGGCTGTTGGAATTTTGATTGGGATTGTATTGAATCTATAAATCAGGTTGGGTGAATTGAAATCTTCACAATATTTAGACTTCCAATCCATGAACACAGAATGTCCTTCCATTTGTTTATGTCTTCTTTTTGCAGTGTTTTGTAGTTTTCTGAATATATGTCTTTGGCTTGTTCGTTGCTAGTGTATAGAAGTACTACTGACTTTTGCATGTTGATCTTGTATCCTGCCACTTTGCTGAACTCATTTATTAGCTCTAGTAGCTTTCTTGTAGATATTTTGGAATTTTCTTGATGTAAGGTCACATCACCTGTGAATAGTGAGAGTTTTACTTCCTCTGTTCCAATTTGAATGCCTTTTATTTCTTTTTCTTGCCTAATTGCTCTAGCTAGAACTTCTAGGACAATGTTGAATAACAGTAGTGACAGTGGGCATCCTTGTCTTGTTCCCAATCTTGGAGGGAAAGCTTTCAATCTTTCCCTGTTGAATACAATATTGGCTGTGGGATTTTCATATATGCCCTTTATCACGTTGAGTAACTTTCCTTCTATTCTTATTTTTCACAGTGTTTTTAATCAAGAAATGCTGGATTTTGTCAAATGCCTTTTCTGAATCAATCCAGAGGATCATGTGTTTTTCTTCCCCCTTCGAATTGCTAATGTGGTATATTATGTTAATTGATTTTCTTGTGTTGAACCACCCTTGCCTACCAAGAATAAAACCCACTTGATTGTGAGGTATAATTGTTTTTATATGCTGTTAGATTCAATTGGCAAGTATTTTGTTGAGAATTTTTGCAACTATGTTCATTAGAGAGATTGGTCTGTAATTTTCTTTTCTTGTAGTATCTTTATCTGGCTTTGGTATTAGGGTGATGTTGATTTCATAAAATGTGTTGGGTAGTTTTCCTTCCTGAAATTTTTGAAAGAGTTTAAACAGGATTGGTATTAATTCTCCCCGAGATGTTTGGTAGAATTCACCTGTGAAGCCATCTGGTCCTGGACTTTACTTTGATTGGAAGATTTTTGATCACTGATTCAATCTCTTTGTTTGTGACTGGTTTACTGAGTTCTTGTATTACTTGTAGAGTCAATGTAGGCTGTTTGTGCATTTCTAGGAATTTGTCCATTTCATCTAGGTTGTCTAATTTGTTTGCATACTGTTTGTCGTAATATACTCTTATTCTTTTTTATTTCTATGGGGTCAGTTCAAATGTCCCCTTTTCTTTCCTGATTTTATTTATTTTCATCTTTTCTCTTTTTTCCTTTGTAAATCTAGCTAAGTGTTTGTCAATTTTATTGATCTCAGAGAAACAGCTTTTTGTTTTGTTGATTTTCTCTATTATTTTTTTGTTCTCAATTTCATTTATTTCTGTTCTAATCTTTATTATTTCTTTCTGCTTGTTTTGGGATTGGTTTGCTGTTCTTTCTTTTTTTTAAAAACAATTTATTGAAGTATATCATTCATACATGAACATACATAAACTGTAAGTGTTCAGTAACCATCGTGACCCTACAAAACAAACATGCATAACATCATACAGGGCTCCCACACATCACCTCCCACCCTCAAACACCCTGCATTGTTGTGAAACATTTGTTAACAAATTATGAAAGAGCATCATCAAAGTATTACTACTAACTATAGTTCGTATCTTCCTCCCCTATACATTTTTTAAAGGATTTATTTACTTATTATTTACTTTTATCCATTTTTAGCGCCCCCCCCCCATTTTTGCTGTTTCTGTGTCCATTCACTGGGCAACTCTCTGTATCTGTTTCCTGCCCTCTCTTCTCATCCTTCTCCTCCTGTCTTCACTGGGATTCGATCCTTGGAATCTCCGATGTGGGGGAGAGGCGTCTACTGCCTGTGCCACCTTAGTTCCTGGTTTTTCGGTGCGTCTCGTCTTGGCTCTCCCTTGTGTCATTCTCCCGTTAATGTCATCATCTTGATGCATGGCTTGTGGGGCCTGGTGGCGCATCCGCACACGGGGCCTGGCAGCTCACCCGCTCGCGGGGCCCGGCGGCGCACCTGTGGAGAGGGCCTGACGGTGCACCTGTGCACGTGGCCTGGTGGCTCACCCGCTCGCGGGGCCTGGCAGTGCACCCACACACGGGGCCTGATGGCCCATGCACCTTCTATATTTCTCTTTTTTAAATTTTTACTGGGATGTCCCAGGGATCGAACCCAGGTCCTTCCATATGGGAGACAGACGCCCAACCACCCGAGCCACATCCATCCCCCTGCTATATCTCTTAAGGTTGACCAAAGATACCTAAAGTTACAGTCTTTTCCCATACAGGATGGTCATATAATAAATCAGGCTTAGTTTATCACCAGCATTCCAAAAACCAGACCTAGGGAGAAAAACTAGGTCTGGAGACACATGCATGGTTTCTAATATAGCGAATGATTAGCCTACCCTGATTATCACAAAATCAAGTCAGCGAGAATATTCGCAGTTTGCTGATCTTTGCGTAGTTCCTCCGCATGTTCAGTTAGGTCTTTAGTTTTAGCTCTTCTTTTTAAATATAGCTTCTTAGGGCTATACATTTCCCTCTAAGCACAGCCTTCACTGAACCCCATAAGTTATGATAAGTTGTGTTCTCCTTTTTATTCTCTTGCAATTTCTTCTTTGAACCACTGATTGTTTAGGAGTGTGTTGTCTAGCCTTCATATATTTGTGAATTTCCCCCTTCTGCCTTTTATTGCTTTCCAGGTTCATTACATTATGTTCAGAGAAGGTGTTTTGTATAATTTCAATCTTTTTATATTTGAGACCTGCCTTGTGGTCTATCCAGGAGAAAGATCCATGAACACTTGAGATGAATGTTTAATCCGCTGAGTCTGGATGCAATGTTCTGTATATGTCTTTCAGGTCAACCTCGTTTACTGTACTGTTAGAGTTCTCTGTTTCCTTATGGATCTTCTGTCTAATTGTTCTATCTATTGACATGAGTGGTGGGTTGAAGTCTCCAGCTATTATTGTAGAGTATTTCTCCTTTCAGTTTTGCCAGAGTTTGCCTCACGTATTTTGGGGTACCATGGTTAGGTCCATTGATATTTTTGACTGTTACTCCTTCCTGGTGGATTGTCGTTTTTATTAGTATATAATAGCCCTCTGCATTTCTTATAACTTTTTTGCATTTAAATTCTTTTTGTCTGATATTGGTATAGCTACCCCTGATCTTTTTTGGTTGCTCTTTGCATGAAATATCTTTTTCCAACTTTCACTTTCAGCCAATTTTTACCCTTGGTCTAAGGTGAGTCTCCTGTAGATAGCATACTGATGGCTCATTTTTAAAATCCATTCTGTTAGCCTGTATCTTTTGATTGAGGAGCTTAATCTATTAACATTCAAGGTTATTACTGTAAAGGCATTCCTTAATTCAACACTTTTATCCTTTGGCTTTTATATGTCATATCTTGTTTTTGTCTGTCTTTTGCCCTTTGGTTACTCTTTCATTTCATTTCTACACTCTCCTACAAGCCTCTCTCTCCTATCTTTTCCTTTTGGGCTGCGGAACTCCCTTTAGTGTTTCCTGCAGAGCTGGATTGTTGTTTATGAACTCTCAGTTTCTGTTTATCTGTGACTATTTTAAACTCACCTTCATATTTGAAGGACAGTTTTGCTGGATAAAGAATTCTTGGCTGGTGTCCTAAACCCTAGCCCAGTTTTCCGGACAGTTTCTGCCTGTACTCTGGCTATTTTTCTGGGAGAGAAGTGACTCCTGTGCCCGTCTAATCAATCCTCCATCTTCCCGGAAGCCCTCTTATCCATTCACCTTTTGAAAGACATCTCGTATGCTTCCATTTTTGGCAATTATGAATAAAGCTTCTATAAACATTTAAAAAAATTATTTACCAACACTGTATACCCACCAAGCAAAAATTCCCCTTCTCCCTTTCCTTCATCCCCTGGTGCCCTCTAATCTACTTTCTGTCTCTGCAAATTACCTATTTCTAGATATTTCATATGTAAGTGATATCATACAATATTTGTCCTTATGTCCCATGCTTCTTTCACTGAGCATGCTATACACATTTTAATGCCTAGTTAAGATTTCACACTAAAAACTGCAACCTGTTTCATGAATGTTCCCCAAGCAGCACCAACATTTCAAGCCTTATTAATTTTTTTCCAGGATAAAACTCAGATTTCTCTTGAGGAAACTTTGTGTCGATACAGATTCTCTGAAATCTGCAAACTTGGAGCCCAAATAAAGTCTAGATCTTAGAGTTTAGATTTAGGTAGGCAGTTATTTCCTGAACAAACCCGTAACCTGCACAGTGTGTTTACTGAGTTCCAAGTGTAATAGGCAGCATTTACTGAGCTTGTTCCCATTAATTAGTGCACAGTGCTTACCCCCAAACCTGCCTTTTTCTCCCTCCCAAAGGCCTAGGAGCCTGTGAACCCCAGTGGAGGCTGGCAGGGTGTAGGTGTAAACCGCAGATGCGTGTGGCTTCTCCACGGGGGACTCTGGTCTGCTGCTTAGAGCTTGATCTTGGGTCACAGCTTTGGAAAACCGGGGTGTGCCCAGATTACGGTGGTGGCTGATAATTTAGTGAACACATACTTGGTGCTAAAGTGCTGTGCTGAGTAGTTTAGATGTGCTATTGCTTTAGCTCTGGTGACCAGGCGAAGAGGTTGGTGTGTTTATCGTTGAGGCAGAAACTAGCCCGCCCCTGGGGGCCTGTGCCCTTGCGGGTACTGCTGGGGCCACCTCTCTGCCAGCGACTGGTGCTCGGCCTTGGCCGGCCTTGGGTCGCCAGTCTCGGGAGCTCCTTCCTTCTCCCCGGGTGGGCATGTCCCCAGATCCCAACGCTCACAGGGCGCATCTCTGTCATGTCCGTGGTCCAGCTCAGTCCTCTGCTCTCCTCTTGCTCTCCATAGGGCCTTTATTAAACGTAGCATTTCAAATGACAAAAGTAACATAGAGAATATTCTCTTTGCAAAAAATAAAACACTGAAACAATACAGACAAGGTCAGTGCCCATTTTGACAACCCCTTTCCAGCTGGATTGTTTTCCTGAAGTAAGCAGCCCAGGAACAGTTTAGTGTTTAAACTCACAGAGCTTTTTCTCTATACTATCATTTGCTAGTATACTTTTTTGCATCATGCTGTAAGTAGCATTACTCTTCACACCCAGCGATGTGGCTTGGAGAGCTCTCCATGCCAGCACGCCTAGGCATAGTGCTTTCTCTTTAGCGGCTGGTGTGGTTCCCAAGTTGGTGGCGTCTTAGTTTCCAGGGCTGCTGTAACGAAAACCCACAAACTGGGTGGCTTCAAGCAACAGAGATTTGTTCTCACAGTTCTGGAGGCTAAAAGCCCGAAGTCCTGGCGTTGGCAGAGCCACGCTCCCTCTGAAACCTGTAGGGAAGAAACCTTCCTGCCTTCCCCCTGGGGGTCCTAGCATCCCCTTCTCTGTGTGTCCTTCCCTCCTCTCTTCTGTATAAGAACAGCCGTCATTGGACTTAGGGCCCACTCGAATCCAGGCACGCTTACCTTAATTACCCTGCAAAGACCCTTTTACCCACCAAGCTCATGCACACAGTTTCCGGGGGGACCGCCACTCCCCCCGCTGCAGGGGCAGTTAGGTCGCATACCTGTTTCCACTGGTCTGCCACGCAGTGCTGCGCAGGCGTCCTCCACCCTGCCCCTGGAGCCTGGGTAGGCATTTCTCCAGGGCACAGGCAGTAGCATGGTGTGGCTTGGAGCTTGGACTCTGGGTTCAAATCCTGGTCCGCCATCCACTCACCCCATGACCTTGGGTGAACCCCGTGACTTCTTTCTGCCACAGCTTCTTCAGGTGTAAATGAAGATTATAATAGCATCAATCTCAGTGGGTTGATATAATGCATGTAAAGTATTTGTAGCAGTACCCAGCACAGAATCAGCCCTAAATAAATGATAGCAATGATTATTGTTTCTTGTTGATGGCTCCTTATGATTATGCTTTCACCACTAAGAGCCAAGGGTTGCCCAAAGCCACATAACTAGCTCGAGGCTTTAACTAAGACCCACACAAAGCCTGGCCCAGGCTCTCTTTACTCTAGGCCGTCACTGTCCTTTAGAAATATACGTGAGCTACGGGTGTAATTAAAATATTTCCAGTAGCCATATTTTAAAATGTGAAAAAGAAATAGGTGGAAATTAGTTTTAATAATATATTTCATGTAACTCAATATACCGAAAATACCATCATTTCATTATGAATCAAAATGAAAACTACTAAGGAGATAATTTGCATTCTTTTTCCCATACTAAATCTTTGAGGTTCTGTGAGTATATTTTACACTGATAGCCCTTCTCAATTTGGATGCTAAATTTTCATCAATAATAATGGATTTGTGTTTAGATTTTATAAAATTTGCAGTTGAAAAAGCAGATTCATATACCCAAAGTGTTATAAACATACTTAATGTTTTCCCAACAATAGAGTATCTGTTTTTATATTTAAATGAATTGAAATTAAATAAAAATTCAGCTGCTCAGGCTCACTAGGCACAGCTCAAGTGCTCAGTTGCCACGTGTGATTGGCGGCGCCCAGATTGGACGGCGCAGCTCTCTAAGAGGGAGCGTCGCACCTTTGATGGGGAAGGGGCTCTGAGTTCTAAAATCACAGAAGGTTCTGCAGGGGCAGAAACTCATGTCCTGTTTTTTTCCCAATTTCCCTGGAAAGACGGGCTGTCAGAGCCGGCCTGGCTACTGGGACATCTTTGGATAATTGTGTGTGTGTGCATGCATGTGCTTGTGTGTGCACACACACGCTTATGTGTATATGCATGTTTGTGCATGTGCGTGCATGTGTGCAAGTGCGTGCACGAGTGTGCATGCATGTGTGTGTGTGTGCCAGAATTCTTAGTGAGCCCTAGCCCAGCGTGTCACAGGGACTGGCCACGTGGACCTGGTTCTCCTCTTTGCTACTCCTGCAAATCCACTCCCTACCCCACTCTGCCCTGCCCCTCCCCAGGGAGCTGACTGTCCAGACTTCCTGGGCTCCACCATCTGCCTTGGTTTGGCCAACAGCAGGCACTGATGAGAGATCTGAGAGTGAGAAGTTGGACAGTTGTCCTCTCTTGCCTCCCTGTCTGGCTGTGTCTGGGTGCACCCCTCATGTACAGCCGTAGCGCCTGCGGGTGGTCCCACTCCCCTCGTCCCACCTCCTGCTCCAGCTTGCTCCAGATCTCCTAAGTGCTCCTTCCCTCTGTCCTAGACCTAGGAGTGGTAAGGCCGATCCACACTCCCAAGAGGTTCCAAACATACGTAAAGGTTTTCCAACAACTGGGTATTGGTTTATAAACCTAAATTAATTAAAATAAAACCAAAAATTCAGTTCTCAGCTGAACAAGGCTACCCACTATTGCCAGCCCTGGAGTGTTCCCTGTCCGTTATAGGTCCTCTCACCGCTGCCCACACTTCTGAAATAGTCCCTTCCTAAAACTCTGGTGGAGTCTGATGGGCACGGTGGTGTACGGCATATCAGCTGACGGTGCAGTTAGAGGGAACCCTGGTGGGCTCAGGGGTGTACGGCAGGTCAGCTGGCGGTGCAGTTAGAGGGAACCCTGGTGGGCTCAAGGGTGTACGGCATGTCAGCTGGCAGTGCAGTGAGAGGGAACACTGGTGGGCTCAGGGGTGTACGGGTATCAGCTGGCAGTGCAGTTAGAGGGAACCCTGGTGGGCTCAGGGGTGTACGGCATGTCAGCTGGC
>JAKSZT010054518.1:3372722-3431538 GCA_026826555.1 Tolypeutes matacus | reverse complement strand
GTGCAGTGAGAGGGAACCCTGGTGGGCTCAGGGGTGTACGGGTATCAGCTGGCGGTGCAGTTAGAGGGAACCCTGGTGGGCTCAGGGGTGTACGGCATGTCAGCTGGCAGTGCAGTGAGAGGGAACCCTGGTGGGCTCAGGGGTGTACGGGTATCAGCTGGCGGTGCAGTTAGGAAGGAAGTTGCCTGCATCCAGCTTAAACTGCCTTGTTCTCTAGTCTTGCTCATCTTCCAGAGTTTTGAGGAAGTTGGTTCTGCCCATATTTTCCCTGTTTGTGTTCACCAGCACCTCTTACACCGCGACCTTGATGATGCCACTCCCCCATGCTTTTGAATCTTCATGTTTTGGGTTATCACAGACTATCTTGGATATTATATGAATGCTGAATTGTGGAGATTCTGGACTCTTGTTCTCCAGTGAGAGTTGTTTCTTTTGTTTTAGCAGGAATTTGTTTTGGTTGGGCTTGGACTGCAAATCCCTTTTTTTGGGGGTCACAACTCCAATCTCAGTATGGACATTGTGTCTTCGCTGAGATGCTTTGAGTGTGCTCTGTGTATGAGTGGTTTGGGGTTTGGCTAGAGATGTTGACAGGTGTAATTTTTTAGTATACCTATTATTCAATTGGTTTACCCAGTGGGAGATAGTAATGAGTATTGGGGTGGGGGGAGGAGTAGAGAAACCAGCTCCAATGCTTTTGGGAATGCCTCCTCCTCCTTGTGTCTCTCCAGTGGAGAAGGTGGGGCAGCTCCTTGCTGTTCTTTCACCGCCCCCTGCTGAAGTTCTCGGTTTTAATCATCTACATGGCCATTTCTCTGTATTAAGTTTCTTCTGTGGAAGTAAAAAGAATTGTTTCTGTCTTCCCAGCTGGATTCTGTTGGTGCAGGGCCAGTTCATGATTTCAGTTTTGGGCATGTTGAGTGTGAGGCACCTGTGGGACCTGTAGATGAAGAGTAGAGGGGCAGGTAGCCAGGCGGGTCTGCAGGTAACAGTGCCTGGAGACACCATTTTAGAGGTCTTAGGCAGCTTGGTAGTAATTGAAGCCTTGAGAAGGATGAGACTTCCTCAGGGCAAATGTGAGAATAAAGAGGGCTTAAGAGCAAGTCCTGAAGGACTCCAACATTTAACAGTTTGGTAACTGATAAAGATGCGTTCTCAAAGGAGTGGCCAAGAAGTAGAAGAGAAACCGGGAGGATGTGGCCTCACAGAGGCCAAGAGAAGAAACTGAAAACAAGGGGGAGTCAACAGAAGTATATTCTCTGAGAGACCAGGCCAGGGAGGTAAAGATTACACACTGCCTCTTACAGCTGGAGGCCATTGGTGACTTTAATAAGCTGTTTCATAAACTCCTGGGAATAAAAGCCAGAATGGAAGGGTTTTGGGATGAGTGATGTGTGAGATTCAGTAGGGGTTACTGTCAGCTGAAGGTAATAGAAAGCCCAAAGAATATGGACTTCCACAAGACAGGGATATATTTAGGGAAAGGCAATTTAGGGAAAGAATGTCCACAGGTAGGTATTGGTTTGGTGGTTAAAGGATGTTAGAGCATCAAGTTCTGTATGATTCTCTTTGCCTTTTCCTCATGTTCATGAGATGGCTGCTACAGTTGTGGCCATTGCATCTATATTTCACACAGAGGGAAGGAGAGAGGGCGAGGGTCAAAACAAGTCCTATGCACTGAGTCACCTCCTCTCTTAAGGTGCTTTCCCCTAAGTATCAACCAACATCTTTTGGCTATTGCTTAATGGCCAGAATTGTGTCCCATCCCAAGAGAGGCAGGCAATTGTAGGTATTTAACTGGGCACACTGCCAGTCCTACCCCAAATAAGGGTTTTCTTGATAAGGAAGAAATGGACAGTGGATATGGAGGAAGCAATCAGCAGTGTTTACCACACATGATTTGATGGGTCCAGTGAGGCAATGTCTTTCAATGTCTTGTCCAACATTTGGCTGAGAAGCGGAGGGGAGAAGGAGAGTCTACTGGGCCCTGGGGTGTAAGGTGTAATTTCTTTCTTAAAGCTGAGAGAACCTGTACATATTTAAATGCAGAAGCAAAGCTCAGTGTCTTGGTGGTGATGCGGAGCTGTTTTCTGGGGCCCTGACAGAACTCCTGTGTACCTTGTGATTTCCGGGACACAATTGGGCAGCCATCCTACTTTTACTACTCACTTTAGAGACTTTTGTTTAAGAGAAAAATAAGTAATTGTGTGCATTGTGGACCTGCTGTTTTATAGTTTTATGTGGAACCAGTTCAATGTGCCTTTTCAATGTTTTATCGTTGCCCACCTGCCTTGTGCAGTGAGTAATTCTAAAGAATTTCAAGGAACTGTGCTAATCAGTGATGCAAGCTACACTCCCTGACCTTTCATCCTGAATGGTGGGCTATTGTTTAGTGACAGTTTCATCAGATTTCCAATAAAAGTGTAGCATACCATTCATCTCTCTGTTAGTTCCATTACAAAGCTGTCATTTAGACGGAAGAGTTCAGAAAAGAAATCACTTAACACCAGGAAAAAAGAAGATAATGAATTGTGTCATGGCATAACCTATAATCGATAATTTTAAGGTCAGATATAATTTCTAATTGGGAAAAATTGCATTTATCTCTGTGTGTTCTAGACTCACAAAACTTTTTTTTTTGCAAGGAATTAAGCAAGCTCTGTGTTCTTAGAGCATTTTGTTCAACCTTCTCTAGCATTTATCCAGCATATTACAATTGACTGAATTTGTGTCAGGCTCTTTGTTTATGAGCCTCTTGCAGACAGGAGCTGCTGACGTGGCAACAGCTGTGTCCCCAGCACAGGCCGGTGGCCTGCTGGAGCTCATGTGTCCCTGCCAATTACCTCCAGGGTCCCAACTCATGATTTTTCGCCTCTGATGGCGATGCAGTCTCACCTGCTACTTGATAAACACACTGGCTGTTTCCTTCTAAGTGGGAAATCCTCTAATGCTTTCCATAAGAAACTCAGACTCTGAATCTAACTGATCCTTGTGGCTTGTTGGCCTTAGTCAAAAGGAATGTCCTGCCTGCCCTGGGGGTTGGGATGTCAGGATCAACATTGGGAACTGTTTCTCCAGAGAGAAGAAGTGGGAATAAAGAAGCCCATTTTGCATTGGTTAGGATTGCAATTGGTGGGATTTTATTGGCGGCATTTGACGTTCTAACCGGGTGAAAAGCAGAAAGGCAGACATGAAAATAAAAAGGGCACCTCTCCTGCTGCCCCCTTGCAGTGGTCCTGATTATGACCTCAGGGAGGGTGCACTGGCCCGCCTCCCGCCATGCTCCCCTCTGCTCCCCTTCGTGCAGCACATTCCAGACCCACACCCTGCTTCTGTGCCGTCCTGGAATCCCGCAGGCTTACTCCCACCTCGGGGCATTCCCTTTTCTCTCTGCCTGGAAGGCTGCCTCTTAGAGCTCGGCAGGACAGGCTTGTGCTCACCACTCGTGTCTCTGCTCAGACCTCCCCTGTAGCCTTCTCTGAGCGTCTCCGAGGGGTCTCCTACGCTGGCCACTCTCCCACCACCAGCCACCAGCACACGTTCAGCACCAAGTTACTTCTTTGCTCATTTATTTGTTGTCTGTTTCTCCCACACTAGAACATCAGCTCCACACAGGCAGAGACATAGCTCCAAAGTGCCAAGACCCGTGCTCAGTGCTCAGTAAGTGGGGGGCGAGCACATTTTCACATCTTGCATACGGCAGTTTGCCCATTCTGTAAACAGGCTTCTTTTAAAGAGGTTATTTGAAGGAGTTGGCTAATGTGATTGTGGCAGCTGGGAAATCCAAAATCGGTAGGGCATCAGCAGGCTGGAAATTCAGGCAAGAGGTGATGTTGCCGTTTTCAGACAGAATTTCTTCTATTCTGGGAAACCTCTGTCTTTTCTTTTAAGACTTCCGAATGCTGTCATTTGGAAGGACAGGGGCACATTCCCAAAATGAAAGGTTGCCTCCTTCACTGAAAGTCGACTGATTGTAGACGCTAAGCACATCTACAAAACCTTCATAGCAACGTCTAGTCTAGAGTTTGACCAAAGAGCTGGACCCCACTGCCTGGGCAAATTGACACATAAAATTAACCATCACTCCGCCCTGTGACGCAAAGCAATAAAGTAGCTTTAAATGCAATCTGTTAACCCAGAAGTTTCCAAAGTCAAAATCCCTAGTCCTTGTCCTCATTCTCTTTCATCACCAGTTTGAAACTTTGAAGAGCACAGCTTTGTATTCTTGAACTGGCTTGATTCATTGGCGCCTCTGCTTGGCAGACATTTGGCTTGTGGGGTCCTGCTCTGGATGTGGATTTACTCATTGGGGCTTTTCCTTAGGGATTGAAGGTATGGGAAAAGAAAGCAAAAAGAAAGGTGTCAACAAGAACTTCCTCTCCCAAAGCCCTTAGGTCTGAGAGGACTTTGCTACTTAAATTCTCCTGGGGGGGCAGACCTTGCCTCAGCTCACCTGCAAACACGTTTCTTTGCTCGTCTAGGTTTAGAAGGTGGCTGCTTTAACTAGTGACTAGTCAGT
The DNA here is from genome assembly GCA_026826555.1 of Tolypeutes matacus. Taxonomy (NCBI): domain Eukaryota; kingdom Metazoa; phylum Chordata; class Mammalia; order Cingulata; family Chlamyphoridae; genus Tolypeutes; species Tolypeutes matacus. Next base: position 3,427,022 of record JAKSZT010054518.1, on the reverse strand, counting down.
CCCTGAGTCCCGGATGTTTGCTTGAAACCGGGAGATGCGTAGAAGGCGCCGCGGTAATGCTGCTCTGTGGTCTCCAACCAAGGCTTGCTAATGCACTTCTGTCGCAGAGAGTCCCCCTTCCCCTTCTCCTTCCCTCTCCAAGACTTGATTCTGCTTGGCAACCTTGTGTGTTTACACAGGCCAATTTGTACTCCTCGGTGCTCCCTAGTTAATTGTGATTACTTGCTATTAAAGAAAACGGAGAGTAGAAAAGAGACCATTTGTGGCTGGAATGAGAAATGAGAAAGAGTGGATATTTCCAATACTGCATACAGAAGAAACTCAGTTTTGTTGGCTTCATGTTTCAGAAAAATGTTGGGAGTTAAATCTCATTTTGTGGCAGGGCTGGATTGCCCAGCTGAAATCCCTAAGATCAGATACAACATTTCCATCACTGAGCAGGTTAATCATGTCCCTAATAAGATTTGCTGACCATAAGAACCGCAGACCACACTGCAGAAAGGTTTTATTTATTTGCCATCTGTATGTAAATTTTGCTATTATGGAAATTGTGTCAGAAATTGTATTGCAACCAGACAGCACACAATGTGCTGTAATATTTGAGCTCAGTTACCAAAAAAAGGCAGCCTGTGTGTGTGTGCATGTGAATAATCCAGCTCATTGTTGTGTTCTGCAAGAGACTCAGCCTCAGACTCAGAACTTAACCTGTGATCACCTTGGACATGCTTATTAAACATGCGACCGTCGCTCAAGTTTAGGAGGTGGGGGCTGAATTTTCAAGGGGAAAGAGGTGCCCATGCCTGGCCTCATTATTCGCTCCCTGAGTGCAGTGCCTGTCTGTCCTTTGGCGACTCCTAGGTGATTATCAAGAGAGACATTCCGTTGCAAAAGGACACATTTTTGTAGTTAACTATAGCTCATCATGGAATAGAGGAAACCCTCTTTGCCTTTTATCCCTATAGAAATGGAACTGACAGGAAGAAATTAAATCAGGACTCAGCTTTGTGGATGTCAATTATGTCATGCCCGGGGACGGGGGAGCCGCGTGTTGTGCCACCAATGGCTGTGACTGTCTCCAGGAGCATCCGTCTCACCCTGGAACACCCGGGTAGAAAGTCGGCCTCGCCGCAGCTGCTTGTCTCCATAGTAACATGACTGGGAGCCCAGAGAAAGGGGCAGGCTCATGCTTGGCAGGACCTGCACATAAATCGTCACCTTCTCTGTTCCCGCTCCTTCTTCATCTCGTTTTTTCCCCTCCTTGCAGAAGTTACCAAGTTTTAGAGTGACCTTTGCCTTGAAATCATCTTAGCACTGCCTAAAATCAGTCCGCATCTCACACTTTGGAAACCACCAGTGAAGAAAAAAATGGTTTCACATGCTATCTGAACAATGAGTGTACATATTGAGGTACCAAATATCAGTATGTGGGTGACCTGGAATCACCTGGGGACAGTTGATGCCTTCTGCAGCCTCTTCCATCCTGGCTCAGCCAAGGAGAAAGGTCTCTGGCACCCCCCAACCACTTGCTAATCTCCTTGTTCTTTGTTTGTTTTCTTTTTAAATGATGAGTGCCCACCAGGAGCCTTGGGTAGGCAGTAGCATCTGGCTAGAATTCAATGACATGGCTTTAACTGTACTTATTTTAGGGATTTCTTCTCTTTATGGAAAGTGACTTTTTGTTTTTTTAATTTATAGTGCTGATATACAGCTTCCTTGTCAGGTAAGTTTAAGTAAACCATGTGAGCAGATTTAAAAGAAAATATTAAGTAAAGAATAACAACGGGGGTACAGATGTGACTCGAGCAGTTGAGTGCCTGCTTCCTACATGGGAAGTCCTGGGTTCAGATCCCCATGCCTCCTAAAAACGAAGACAAACAACAAGCAAACAAACAAAAAAACCAACTCATGGGAGCTGACGTGGCTCAGTGGTTAAGCGCTGGCTTTCTACTTATGAGGTCCCGGGTTCAATCCCCGGTCAAGCTACCTCAAAACAAACAAACAAGCAAACAAACGATGGATGGTACCCAGGATAAGGCAGCATATCAGGTGTGGGACAGAGGACACCTGCAGACGCATGCGCTGGCCCACTCCGCGTGGCCTCGTGTGTGGGGCGCCCCCGAGGCCGCCCATGGAGCTGTTCCTGTGTGCGCAGCAGGGCTGGCTAGCCTAAGGGCCCTTTGCCTCCCCAATCAGCCCTTCCCTGGGGCCCCACTTCCCAGCTGGCTGGCTGGCTTAGGGGATACTCAGGCTCTTCCTGTCCCAGTTTTCTCACCGGGACAGTGGGATACTTCCACTTCCTGAAGGGATATGTGGGGCATCTAGAGGGGGTTTCCTATGGCAGTGAAGCCCCGGCTTGGGGGAGACGTGCTCACAGTGAGTTTACCAACAACCCTACTTCCCCTGGAGGGCTGAGGCTGTGGGCTCCACCGCCCACGCGGGGATTTTGGACTGCGCAGGCACCCACCCCAGCGAGCTGGCCCCCTGGCACACCTGTGCAGATGATGACCTGAAAGCGAAACTCACCTACAATGCATGCCTGCCCTGGTATGGGTGGGGGAACAAGCAGGCCCCACCTGGCTGCCTGCTCTGCCTCCATCCTTAGCTTGCAGCTTCTAGCCCCACAGCTCTTCCACCTCTAGGAGTTATGTTTGGGTTCCAGGAGGGAAGACGAGGGCAGGCCAGAGGGAAGTAGACCTGCACAGCTAAATGAGTCCCGCTTTACCGTCTCTGCGCCCCACTTCCTCCTGCGTGAGAGGGACCCAGAGCTGCCTCTTGGTGTTATTGGAGGTGGAATGAGATGCACGTCCCTGTCCCTCTGCAGAGCATTGGAGACTATGTCGTTGCCCACCAGTCTTGGGGAGAACGCAGCAGGTTGGACTCAAGTCTGAAGACCTAACCTCCATTTTAAGGAAAAGGCTCTCCTAATGACGAATGACAGTCCCACCAAGATGTCCATATGCTAATCCCCAGAACATGTGAACGTGTTATACTACATGGGGAGGGGGATTAAGGTGGTGGATGGAAATAAGGTTGCCAGTCAGCTGACCTTAGGATAAAGAGATTATCCCGTGTGTAGTCACAAGGGGTCCTTAAATGGGGAGGGAGGCAGAAAGTCAGAGTCGTGGAGAGCTGAAGCCTACATGGCTGACCCTGACCATGGAGGAAGGGGCTGCAAGCCAGGGAAAGGAGCTGGGAAAGGCCAGGAGGTGGTACCTTGACTTTAGCCCACTTCAGGCTTCTGACCTCCAGGACTGTGGATAATCCATTTGTTTTGTTTTAAGCTACGAGTGTGTGGGAGTTTGTTAAAGCAGCAGTAGGAGACTCATACACTGCCTTAGCCAGTTAATTCAGAAAATAGGTGCATGTCTGTCAGTGAGCAGAGCCCGCTGTGAAGGAGGGGCTCATCAGAAGGGAAGGGCTTGATGGCTAGGAGCTCGGTTAGCCTGTGAGTCGAATGCCTGCTCAAGGCGGATGAAGAAGCCAGGAGTCCCTGGGAGCTACCAGGGCAGGGGAGGGCTGTGGGATTGGGGTTTTGAGAAAGGAGGCATTTTCAGATCATCACATCACATTGAGGACAGCGCTTTCGAGTTCCTGTCTTGCTCCTGTCTTCAATGGAGGATTTACCTTCAACTTGCAGTGGAGAGAATGCCGGGCTACAGATGGAGCTGAAGCTGGGCAGGGCGCTGAGTCTGTCCTGCCGGTGCCGATGGGCCAACTCTGCGGGCACGGAAGGGGCCCCCGCTGCTCTGCTTCATCACAGGGAGCTGACCCTGGTGGCTGTGCCCCCAGCTTCCTTCAGTGGGCTCCAGCCAGGGGAGACCCCAGCAGGGGCTGAGGGCAGGAGGAAGGCAGCCTGGGCACCCCACCTCCACTGCTTTGGTGGCATCCCGGCAGCAGCCTTGTTGCTCCTGCTTGGCGAGCACTGTGGTTCTGACTTCTCTTGGCGACCTGGCCCCTGGTTCTGAGACCATTCCCTCCTCCTTCCGTCTCCTCCCGACAGCCCAGGGGAGGTAGCAGCTGCTGCCGTTGCTAATCTCTGCGAAGCCCTTTTTGGTTTCTTGCTACATGTAACTGTGTAGTCCCTTCCCTGGACCAAATTTCCGCAGTTTTAAATACCCAGAGTGGTTTCTGTTCTCCCGGCAAGACTCTTCCTGGCACAGGAGACATCCAGAGAGAAAGGGAGGCTCTGGCGTAGCAGCCGCGCTGCCAGCCTTGTTCCAGACAGTGTCCATCGTAACTCCATCCAGCTCAGGGGCAGGCAGGTTCTGCTTCTCCCTTCTGGTAGAGACGTTGGAGGTTTTGCTTTCCACACGATTGCCAACATGCTGGGTGGCCGAGTCACTCCCTTTCTAGGCACAGTGCACGCAAGATCCCAAGCAACTCTGAGGCCAGCAGGGGCCCAGGCCATTTCACCTGGGAGGTGATGCCAAGACCTAAAGGGAGAGGGGTGGGCAGAACGAGGCAGGGAAGGAACAGAAGCCGACAGAGGATGCATCGGTGAGTCCCTGGGGCTTCCTCTCACTGGGGACCCCTGTTGGAACCACAGAGACAATGCTTCAGAATTGTCCCGCCAGAGGACAGGGAGACTGGAGCATTATCTCCTGACTTCCATCCCGTGGGTTGATGGTTGCTCTGGAGGTCACTTGGAGAAAAAGAGCAGGGCAGCCAAGAGCCCTTGGGGGAGGCCACCGGCAGCAGGGCATGACCTGTCCCCTGCAGCTGTGCCGACTCGGGTGGGCTAGGGCTGTGGCGCAGTGCTCGCAAGTCTCTGTTGTGTGTGCACGTAGAGTGTGCGTGTGTATGTGCATGCATATGTGTGCGTGCACGCAGTGTGCACGTGTGCGCGTGTGTGTTCACACAAGTGAGTCGGGTCCTGAGTTGGGCGCAGACCCGGGCGGGTGCCTTCTGCTGGCTGTCCACAGGAGAGGTGCATCTGCTCCTGAGGGGATTCTCCCCAGGTGCCAATGGGAGGTGCAGTCGGTACAGGCACAGTGTACGTTTGGGGTCGGCTGGAGTGGAAGGTGGGTGTCGTGTGATTCTGATCACGTCCTCTCCGTGGAGGCACTGCTGCTCTCCTGCCCTGGATCTTGGCCCATTTCCAGCCTTGAGTTTCCAGCTTTCCCCTCCATTCTATGCGCTGCCTAATATCTTCCCTACAAATCCATTTCTTATAAACTGGCCAGAATGAGTTTCTGTTGCTGGCACACAGAGAACTCTAGCTTACCTCCTCCCTCGAGTGCCTGATCTTTTGAGTGGTTATTATCACATGATTTTATATTAAATTAATAATTTTCATTGTGCACCCAATATCTTTAGAGCCCTAAAACACAGGCAAGAGTAGGATGTGCTTCATCTTTGTTTTCTCAGGCAATGTGGTTTCTCAGTGCAGTTGAATGTCTTTATTATTCTAATTGAGATCACCTAGTTATGTCCTTACCGTCCTAAGACAAGGCTTCCTAACAAGAGGTAATAAGCTTGAACTGAAATTCAGAAGACCATTATTCTTGTGGGGCCGTGTTGGCGCGGGTGTGAGATATTTATTAAATAATACACATATAGTGTGGGCTTAGGAAGGGTCCACAGAACAAAAAAGCTTAAGAGCTCCTGTGCTCAGAGATGGCGCCGGGATACTGACTGGTGATGCCGAGCTGGACAGTCAGTGCAACCCCGCGGAGAAGGCGCATTCTCACTGCCGTCTTCACGCGCTATCCTCCGGGTGGTGGAGAGAGCAGAAGCCCTGGCGTCGGACCTCCTGCGTGCCGGTCCTGGCTTTCTCCAAGTCTCAGTTTCTTTACCTGTTAGAATGATGATGAAATCATTTGATCAACTGCAATGTAACCAAATGCAGAAGCCTTTGTGAAAGTTCAAAAGGCTATGCAAAATAAAAATTCTAGAAATATATAATATTTGAAATTGAATTCATTAGATTAAATTAAAATTTTAAAATAGAACTACTAAAACAGCCTTCCTTTTCATTCATATGCACTGAAGTTGTGGCATTACATGCGCGTTGAGTGAAGATCAGCTCTCTTTCTCCCCTTTCAGTGCTCCTTCCCAATCCTCTGTTTCTGGGGTCTGTTAATTCAACACCATATGTAGCACCAAGTGCACATGGTCTTAATTGGGTGACTGCTGGTAGAAAGAGCAGCTGGGAGTAAAGGAGGAAAGATTAACAAGGCATGGCTGATAGCCTCAGAAGAGACGGCTGTATACTGGGAAGCCCAGAACACACATTAAAAATTCAGGGGAGTAGCTTCTGGTCCAAGCCTTCTTATTAAGTAGATGTGAGACCTTAGGAAAGTCACTTTTTCCCTCAACTTCAATTTCATCCTGTGTAAAACAGAGATTGACTCAGATATCTCTAAGATTCCTTCCAATTATAACAAATTGAGCCAATATGACATAGTTCAGAGGTCCCCAATTTAATTGTAGAAGAATCTACTCATGGTTTTTCTAAACATGTCTTAGAATCAGTGTCATTGAAGTGTTATTTGCAAAAAAGATAAATTTCACCCACTTAAGTGCACAGATGAATAAATGTTGAGAAGTGCATCTAATCATGCAGCCACCACCACTATCACAATGTAGAACATTCCCTTCAGTCCCTAAAGTCTCCTAATGTCCCTTGGCATGTTGTCCCACCCCTTGGCAATCATTGATCTGCTTTATGTCACCATAATTTTGTATTTTCTAAAATACCTTATAAAAGGAATCATTACCGTTTGTAAGTTTTTGTGTCAGACTCTTTTCACTTATGTAAAGATATTTAAACCCATCCATGTTGTTGCATGTATCAATATTTCATTTGTGTTTTTTTTTTTCTTCTGAATAGTATTTCTCCTATGGCTATATCACACTTTGTTGTGATATAGCTCGCTAGTTGTTAGGTAATTGGATTGATTCCTGCATCTGGCTATTGTGAATAAACTTCTATGAACATTCATATGCAAAAGAATAAAAAAGCCTGTGCGAGATGCATGATTGACCACTGTGATCTGCTACCAGGAAATCACATTAAGCTCAGTTTGATGGTGATGTGCTGGAAATGTGTTTCAGGGTCGAATCCCTCATTAAATTATTCCAGATCAGTGTAGACTTGGGAAAGTTGTGGGAGTTTTGCTTTTTTAAAACCTGTTTTCTTCGCCTTCTCTTTGTTTGAAAATCTGTTCCTGGCAGCTGCGCGCTTTGTCAGAGGTGGAGACAGCAGAGGGGCAGGCAGGTAGACTGGTGAAGGGAGGGGCCAGGTGTTCCACGGGTTCTGACAAGTGCAGGTACACTCTGAGTTCTTTTCTTGGCAGATTGATCCCCCCTGCAGATGTGCTTTCTGCTTTCATCCGAGCCGGTGAGTGGTAATCAGGTAGTGGGAGCCAGCTGCTCTCAACTGAGCTGCATTGAGCTGGACAAGCAGCCCGCCTCTTGTTGCAGAGAGCTGCCACTTTGATTTGCAGCTCAGAGACCTCGGGGTGCACCCTTGGGGGCGAGGCTGACTGTGAAAGCCGCGACAGTCCTCCTCTGCGTCCTACAGGTGGCATTTCCTGTTCAGTCCTTCGTGGATTTTCTAGTCACCACACACCACTCCAACTGTTTTTCCATTTTCAATTCATTTCTTTTTCATTTCAATTGATAAACATATTTGGCAATATATCCATCTTAAAAGAAAATTTAATATCACTCCTTTTGGGGGAGGAATCAGAATCTCTTGATTTTCTAGTTTTATTTTGTCCTGCTACACATAAACGTGGGTGATCTACCCAAATCCCTCTTCCTCAGGGACTGGGCAGGTGGCACTCTCTCCCTCTGTCCCGAAAGATCTCACACTCCCCCCAACACCCCAGCACACATCACCAGAACTACTGTTCAATTCATAAATCCTTTAAATCAACTCAAGTACATTCATCTAAAACAGGAACTTTTTTATCACTTCTGAAAATGGAAAACCAGTGTCACTTGCCATAAATAGAAGGTACCTGTAATAATCAGACCCGGGACCGTCGCTACTCCACGCACGCTGCGTAGTTGAAGGCTCTCGAGTGGCTCGGTTGTGAGGCCTATTAGTTCTTTCTGTTGAAAGCGAGAGAGAGGATTGAAGACTCTAGTATCCAAATGCAGCTTTCTACCTGGTTTAAGTAAAAGGGTTGGAAAAGATAAAAAGCTGTCTCTTTTTGTGACTCAATAATATTAAATGTATGTCATACCACTTAAAATCTTCCCTGCACCCTCAGTGATAGAGGTGTCTGTCCCACATCCTGGGAACATTGCTGTCTTCCTGATTTTTTGATTTTAAAAAATCTAGTTTTGTGGATTTAAGAAATTGAATTATTTGCCAGCATTTAAAAATGAGGTGAGATGAAAACTTGGTCTTTTACTGATCTCTATTCCTTCCTGTTAACAGGTGATGGGTCAAAAACTGTGTGTGTTTGGCCTCTTGGGAGTTTGCTATCCAGCGTGGAGGGGACCCAGCCCTTTCTATCCGCCCCTGGGCTTGCGGGGGGAGCCCCAGCAGATCCTCCACGGGACAGGGGCTTGGCGGCTCGAGGCTGCCTGGCGGACCCTCTTATTGGAGGAGGTTGATACACCTCAGGCTTTCTGGCCAGAGACAGCTTTTTGAGTGACGGAACCAGAGCATCCCAGGTCACATGAGAATGGATGATGATAAGATGTGTGCTGGGCGCAGATCTAATGTTCTGTTTCAGATCTTGTTCCAGGGAACAAGAGCTTTGTTATTGTCACTTCCCTGTATTTTATAGTAGGTTTGGCAACTAAAGGAAGTATGACCCATTGATCTAAATGAGGTGCCGGTGAATGTCAGAGTCTTAAAGGCACGTTTTTTTCCTTAACCCGGGAAGTGGATCCATTTCATATAATGCTTTGCTTGTGGGAGAGTTGTTAATGTAGTGATTAAACACCTATTTGAGAGTCTTCTATTTTCCAGGCCCTGTTGTCGCATTGATTGTAAAGTGGGGAGGAATGTAACGCTCTCATCTCCTGAAGCTTACCTCTTATGGGGGAGGCACAGAGACAGCTTGATGTTTCTGTTTTCTTGGGCCTGACTTTACTGGAGCACTTGTTGATTATGAACGGAGTGAAGATTCCAGTTGGAGCCACTTGGGAAGGAGGCAAGGTCAGAAGGCTGGTGCGGAGAAGGGATGCCCTGGCATGTATAGGCTGAAATGGGCCAGCATTGGGGCTGCTCTATTTTGAGTTGGGGAGTGGGATGTTGAGGGTGATTTTGTAGCAATGCCAGCCAATGAAACAAATGCCTGGCACAGAAGAGCAAATTAGTGGCTTCTGCTTGCTTTTGCAATTCGTTCTTTAGTTGATGGTTTGTTGCATTTTGTTCTCTATGAAAATGCTTGTTGCATTTTCAGATGCCTATAGAAACAAGGCCAGGCACGGAAATGAGGGAATAGCCTGAATGCAGGGCAACAGGCATAAGAGTGCTGCGGGGGACAGCAGAGGGAGCAGCAAGAGAAAGGCTCCGAGGTATGGGGAGCTTGGCTTTTCGGGGGAACAGAAAGACGGCGGTTTTTCCTGCATCCAACATGATTGAGTTTTCATGAAGCTGTTTTGGTGTCGCACAGAGAAGTGCAGTGGTTTGGCTAATACCACACAGTGAACTGTCAGTCAAGTTTGATATAAACCTCAAGCTGTGTCTGAAACTAGCTTTCTAAGACCTAGAGTTCTTTGACTTACATTCTTCTGGTTGTGTGTGATGCTTCGTCTTGTGTGTTAACCAGACCATAGTCCCCAGTTGTGTAATCAAACACTGATCTGTGTGTTGCTGTGAAGGTATTGGGTAGATGTGGTTAACATCTACAATCAGTTGACTAAGTAAAGGAGATTGCCCTCAAAAAGGTGAGTTGGCCTCATCCTATCAGTTGAAAGCCTTAAGAACAAACTGAAGAAATAATGGTTCCTGAGTTCCCAGCCTGCTGGTCTGCACTTCATATTTAGACTTGCCGGCCTCCACAATTTGCACAAGCCAATTCTTTAAAATAAATTTCTCTTTTTCTCAATCTATCAACCAGTCATCTATAGCTATCTATCTATTTATCTATCTATCCATCCATCCATCCATCCATCCCTCTATGTCATCTATATCATCTATACATTGAGAATATCCTGTTGGTTCTTATGTTCGGGAGAACCCCAGCTGATCCAATGTGTAATATTTTGCTGTCTGTCCCTAAAAAGACTGTGCTTCTAAGGTGATGACATACAGTTATGGAGTCTGAGGTTCCCAGGCTCAGGGGATGTGCTGCCTAAGAAAGACTGTTCTCAACATCCCAGCTGCGTTATCCATGACTTTATGTGACCAGAGAGAAAGTATCTACTTCCGTTTGGTTCATTAGTGACCCATTGCCAAGGAAGTCTTTCTTGTGAAAGGAGGATTAAGAAGTTTTTGCAACTCGTGTTTCAAGTCTCTCTTTATTACTTTGGAGCTTTTCCACAAACACAGCTACAAATACTTGAATCTTGAACACAAGTACTCAGATGGGTTCTCTGGTTGATTGTTAATTGAAAAACAGGCTTCTGGTCTGTGTGCAGAAGACAGAAAGGCCAAGCAAGGCACTGTCAGCTGGAGCTTGGTCTCCTTGACCTTTTGCATGACCTCACGTAGACCGGGGCCCTGCTCACTGTCACTGGTCTAAGCCAGCAGTGTCTTCTGTCTTCCTGCAGGTTGAAAAGCGGCATTGGTTGCCTCTGATGGCTGCAGCATCAGACAGAGCGTTTGAGATTTGGAATCCCAGTTTGTGAATATCCTCAGCACTGTCACAGGTAGTCATTTATTGAGCAGCTGCTGTGCAAGCCTCCAATTAGGAGATTGGAGGCGCCCTCACAAATGAATGACTTGTGAGAAGCTTGTCACCAAGATGGGGAAACTGTGTTAATCTGTCCATGTGTCTGTTTGTATATCTGTTATCCATCCATCCATCCTTAACCAATAGCGTAAGGCAGTATATGATAGATTCTGGATACTGAGGTTAACAGAGAGTGAATACCGTGGAATTTCAAAGAAGAAAAGCCTTTGGGGTAGGGACTGCTGTGGAATGGCCAGAGCCTATGGCTAGAAGGGGGCTGCCTTCACACCCTGCTCTGCTGACTCCAGGTTTGTGCTCTGGGCTCTGCGAGGCTGGTGGTGCAGCACAGATGCTAATTACACAGGATTTGGTCCCGGGGGAGGCTGTTTTGCCTCCTTTTCCAGAGGCATTTGGAAACATGAAAACCAGTTGCCCAGTGTGGTTTGCTTATCAACATCCTTGGACCTGGGGCATGGTTTGAGTCGGTCACTCGTGTCTAGAACATTGAGACTTCCCAGGAAACACTCCAGGCTAGGGATAGCAAATATCTGGTACAAAACTGCCCTCCCCGCTGCCGGCCCATGGCACACATAGGTAATCGGTCTCAGAGGTCTTCCCTGCTAAGCTCCGAGGTGGCCCAAGTCTCCTTCAGGCAGCGCTCCTGGCACCCACCACTGCATGCCTGGAGTAGACAACAGGATGGGCTGCTTGCCATCCCTGTCCACCCCTGGCTCCTGCCCAGGAAAACTGTCCTGGACACCTGGAAATGGAGTTCTGGCTCTCAGAATCCCTGTAGCATCCTTTGCATTTACGTGTATGTTAAATTTCATTGATGTTCCTCTTCAGATTACAATAAGGCAAACAGTACAGAAATTGCCCAGGGAACAGCCAGTAATCTCTCCCATTCTGGCCTCCATCCATCTGCTCATCCCTCTTTCTACCTTCCTTACCAACATTTGGAGCACCTCCTTCCATATTTCCTTCACACCCAAACACACACACACACACAGATGGATGATGTAGGTATTTCTTTCATGCGTGTCTTTCCTTTGTTTTTAACTTGGTGTTGAACATCCAGCTAGGAACAGACAGATAAAAGTCCTCAAGATATAGACAATAAAGAAGTAAACAAATAATTTTAGACATCATGGACAGAGAAGTCACAAATTGTCCTCCTTCCCTTCCTCCCTCTCTTCCTTCCCTCCATCCGTCCCCCTCTCCTCTCCCTCCTTCCACAATCCAATGTAGGTCTCTCTCCCTACTTTTCCCCATAGCTCTAGAACTGGCCTGGGCTTGAGTCCTGGCTCATGATCAATCATGAGTTAGGAAACTATCATTTCCCAAGGATTGCCTTTTAACTATTTAGAAATGGAATGTTCCTGTGACTGGAGGGGGAAAGAACTGGAAGGGTTGGGGAGAACATGCAAAGTCACAGATGCCACAAGCCTCTTCCTCCTGCTCTCCAGAGTCACTCACTGTGGGGGAAGCCGGCGGCCACATTGGGAGTCACCCATGCAGCCTTATGGACAGGCCCATGTGACAAGGAGCTGAGGCCTCCTGTCAGCACCCACAAGAGCAGGTCACTTTGGAAGTGAATCCAGTCCAGCCCAGCCTGCAGAGGTGTGCTGCTCGTCTTGACTGCAAGCTCATGAGAGGCCCTGAGCCAAAACCACCCAGCTAACAGGCTCTCAAATTCTTCACTCCCAGAAACTTAAAGAGAATAAATGTTTTGGGCAACTAAGTTTGGCGATGATTTGTTATGCAGCAACAGGTAACCAATACACTATCCTTCCTCATTTTCTACTGTAGGATCTGCACTGAGTAATTTTTTTCACAGTCGAGTTAAAATAGGGATTTGTAAAGAATAGTGTGTGTATATATGTATATATCTTATTATTATTATTACTTGAAGTTTACTGTGTCAAAGTTTGGACTTGGGGGATTGTGTACCTGGGCTGAATAAATGAACAGCAACAAGAAACCTGTTCTGCAGGAGAGTTGTTGGGGTGCTGAGAGAGCAGGAATGGCCCAGAGAAAGCCTCCCACAGAGTAGCTGCGGATTTGCAGCAGTTGGGGGGCATGCGGTCCTGGTGGCGAGTGAGGCGGAACTCCACAAATGGAAGACCTTGTTACCAGAGGGCCCTTTCTCTCTTATGCGGCAAGCAGAGGGGCATCCCCTTATGCTGGGGCATGTGAGTTTGTGGCCACTTTGCCTTGTTCTCTACCTGCTCACTTACTTGTCCTTCTATTCCCTGCCCAGTTCCTGGAGGAACTTGAGTTGAAATCATGGTTCTGATATGGTTTCCTCACTCCGAGCCTGGCAGAGGAGCCGCAGAGATACCTGCTCCTTCTGGGGGAGCCCTAGGAGCAACCTGTGCAGTGGGGAAGGAAGTCCCAGAGCTTCCCCTCCACACACAGAGCACAGAGCACTCTGCTCTTCCTTAAAGGAGCCAGCCTTGCTGGATGGGGCTCAGAATAAAAATTAACCTGGGTTTTAGAAACTAAAGATGATGCTCTTTCTCAGGTATGTGGACGGCAAGCCCATGCTACTCCATGCTTTCTCTTCGTCCGTGGCAGGAGTGGGGATGCAGAGTGGAGCAAGCTTTCTGCCTCCCCTAGGGCTGCCGCCAGTCTTGGGGAGGGGTTCAGGTTGGTCACGGGTAGAAGGTGGTCAGAGCAGTTAACGTGCGTCATGTGCTTGGCACACGCTCCCTCAGGTCTGCTGGACGGTTTGCATACGGTCACTCATTTCCTACTCAAGTCTACCATTCAAATGGCCCCTATGAGCCCATTTTACAGATGAGGAACCTGAGGCTCCCCAAGTCTAAGGGAGCCAGCTTTAGGCCACACAGGTAGAAAGTGACAAAACTGGGCTCTGACCCCCCTGGGTCCTTGAGCCCTGCGTGGCTCTGCTTCTCTGGGCTGTCTCCCCTGCCGGGAGAGGCTTGGAGCACCCGGGAAGCCAGAGCTTAGCCAGCCAAGAGGATGCAAAGCACATGTGGCCAAGCCCTGCTCGCCTCCTCCCGGGGGAGCCATGGGCTGGGACCCGTGGCCTCAAGGATCCGGGCCTGCTTCTGTGTCCAGCCTCTTGTGTGACCGTGGGCAGTGGAGTTTCTCAGGAGTGGTTTCACAGGTTTTCACCAGGAGCAACCGAGGCGGTCTGTGAGAGAGCCCCTGGACAGCAGTCAGGGGCTGGCTGGAGTGAGGAGCCGCTCCTGCTTCTGCTGCTGGGAGACCAGGGCCAGGGTTCCGGCTTCATCCCTGGGGCCCTCGCCATCCTCTGTGGCTTCTGACCTCCCACCTTCTGGCCTCCCCTCTGTGTCCACCTTCACGGTGCAGGCGCCGGCACCTGATGGGACAGGAGAGCACTGCGTGATCAGCGGCCATCTCAGCAACAGCGAGATGGCAGGCAAAAGCGCCTTCCAAAAGCACGCTCCTGAGCGGAGAAAGAGAAGTGGCTTTGCCTTCCACGCCAGCTTCGCTCTGTTTCCTCCTGTGTCGGAGTAGAGCCTGGCCGTTTAAACGCAGGGACCCACCGCGTGGGATTGATCCACCCAAGCCATTTGATTAACTGGGCAAATGGTTGTTGAGCGCCAAGTAAGTACAGAAGCTTGTGAGACGGGGGAGGGGGGTGTAGTAAAGCCCAGCAGGCTGTCGTCACTTGTTCTGGCCCTCACGGGCTGCGGTGACCATAACCTACATAGAAACCGGATGTCGATCATTTCTTTTTTTTTTTTTTTTTTTTAAGATTTTATTTATTTATTTATTTATCCCCCCCTTGCTGCTTGTGCTCGCTGGGTCAGCTAACCACGCCGTGCGGGCAGGCTTGCCTTCACCAGGAGGCCCCGGGAACCGAACCCGGGGCCTCCCATATGGTAAACGGGAGCCCTACTGATTGAGCCACAGCCGCTTCCCCGATCATTTCTGTCTAATGCTTGTGGTAAGTGCCGGGAAGGAAACCCAGAGGGACGTGATGGCGCAAGCGAACCAGGCCTGTGCCCTGGCAAGGCTTCCCTGAGGAAGTGGCGGTTAATGTGAGACTTGAAGGGATTCGGGAATGACCCAGGGGATGGAGGGCAGGGTGAGGGGAGAGTGTTGGAGGCAGAGGGAACAGTGCCTGCAGATGCCTCATGCCAGGCAGGGCCCAGGCAGGAAAGGGCTGGCACACCCCAACGAGGATTTGAGGAAGGGGCTTTCTCCCTTGGTGAGGGAAGGGCCAAGGGTGCCAGCCAGGGGTGGAGAGGCACCGGGGGCTAGCAACAGTGGCAGCAGATCCGTCCCTGGCCTGTGGAGGCGAGGGCAGAGAGGGGATGTACAGGAACCCGGTGAGGGCCGTGGCTGTGAGCCAGGGATGCTCACAGGGAGAGGAGCTCAGCCACGTGTTGCAAGCAGGGAGCAGTGGGGTACAGAGACCGTGGCCTCTCTCCTCCTGCCGTCTGCTCTCCTGCTGGAAGGCGGAGAGGGGCCAAGGAAACTGGTGAGGCTGTTCATAGCTGGCAGCCTCCGGGAGCTAAGGGAGGGCCGAGAAGTCTAGATAGTGGGTCTGTGGGGCAAATGGGAACCGTGAGCCTGGAGAGGTAATTAAATCGCACCCACTGCCTGCGTGCTTTTTTCATACATTAAAATTCTATCCTCCTTTGAAACCAATGAGAAGGCTGCCATCAGTCCATTTCACAGATGAGGAAACTGAGGCTCGGAGAGGCCAGTTGGATGGGAGAGCCAGGATTTGCCCAGGTGGTCTGTTCCAGAGTCCCTGCTGTCAACCACCGAGCTGTACTGACTCTCTGCTTCACAGTCTCTGGGTCACGGGCCAGACCGGGCAGGACCCTGTGGGATTTGGGAATTTTCTTAATGATGGGGGTGGCCCATCATTAACCTGAGGCTTGGAAGTGACAGCTCGGGGGTCAGGGAGGAGCACTGTGGCTGCTGTGTGGCTTGGAGCAGTGGTTGTAGGGTGCTTTCTGCAGGGATGCAGGCGAGGAGGGTGGTAGGGGGTGGAGAGAAGAGGGTTTGAAATGCGTTTTGGAAGTCAGATGGGCAGGACTCGCTGATTGACTTGATATGGAGGGCAGGGACAGGAAGGGGGTGTCACAGTTGATCCCCAGGTTTCTGGCTTGAACAACATGGTGGATGGTGGTCCTTTCTCAGAGAGGACAAGGAAGGGAGGGTGGTTTTGTTTTTGTTCTATGGTGGGATGATCTTGTTCAGTTTTAAACACATTGAGCCTGGTTTTCCTTTGAGATATCTAAGAGGTGATTTTTTAAAGTAAACTTTATTTCAACTTCAAAAAATAAAATAACAGGCAAAAGGTAGCTTAACAAGCTATGAAAGCATTATTCTAAAAAATTTTGTCCAGGCACATTTATCTCATTTAGTCCTAAAAACAAACTCAATTGTTTCTCCCATGTTTAGATATATAAATGAGCTCAGATTGGTTAAACGACATGACCAAGGTCTCCTTGTTATTGAAGAAAATGAAGAAAAAAATGCTTTATGATTTTCTATCTCATAAAACTAAACCCTATATTCTTTTTTTTTCCTTTAGCATTGATATAGTACCTTCTTTGCCTTTGCTAATATAAAAATATTACAATATTACTGACCTGTAGTCTGTTACATTACTTGTATTTTCCCCGTGTTTCACCATATCACCATATTCTTAACACTGTGTAGTAGAAGAACATTCTTGTTTTATATTATTAACCACAGTCCTCATCTACCACCAAAATCACTGTTTACAGTCCCTAAATTATCCCCTAGCTATCTTTCAATTAATATTAACCTCCCTAGACTACCCCTTTCATCCACAATTACATTTATAAACCAGCAGTGCTTGTTATACTCTAAGAGGTGATTTTAAGTATTCCTTTAGCTTTGAATCTAGGACTAAAAGAATGTTCTGTGTTGCAAAAATAACTTTGAGGCCCAAGAGAATAGAAATAGCCAATGAACTTGTGAATATTGATTTTATGTTTCAAGGGAACTGTGCATTCCCAGGTCAGTGAGTATTCATGGACAGGGAATACCCACTACATCAATGTGAACCCTTGGTTGAGTCTGGGCGGGGGAGGAAGAGATGAAAAAAAATTCACTGTGGCTCATAAAATGCTTTAAATTTTTGTGATGAAATGATTCTTTATTAGGCATTTGCAAGTTTATATCATCAGACATTTTATAAATAGCAAGTTTGATGAAAAATGAATTTAATTCCATAAAAGGTCAGATTATTTTTGAGTTATGAGTTGAATTTTTATACCTTAGCTTTGTTTTTTAATATTTATTACTGAAGTGATGGATGTAAGGAAGGATCTCTGATTTAATATTGGCTCTCTGCTCACAGGACTGTTGAAATATTGAAAAGGAAAAGGGTTGGATGTCCTTAGCACTTCTGTTCCCTTCTGCTTAGATTACAGAGGGTAACTTTGCCTGTGTGTCTTCTGTGAACTTTGGGAGGATTTTATCTGGTCCTCTGAGTGGTAGAAATGTCAGGCTGTCTGTTGTTGTTGTTTTGTGTGTGCACTTTCAATTGCAAATGGAAGGACTCCAACTCAAAATAGCTTAAGGGAAATTTTTTAGCTCATGTCCTGAAAAGTTCAAGGGCAGCTTCAGGCCTGGCTGGATCTGGATGCTTGGACAGCATGGCCAGGAAGCCATCACTTTGCCCATTGCCTCTGCTTTCCTGCTTGGTTTTGTTCTCAGGCAGGTGGTGGACTCCTTATAGTGGAAGGAGAATTGGACCCAGCTCCCCACAACCAATCCTGGGTCACAGGCCTGTTTGTGAGCCAGTCAGCAGTGACCAGGGGATGGGCTATTCTAGTTGGCTTGGTTTGGTCAGATTGTTCTTCCTCAAACCAATCACTGTGTCCAGGGGATGGAGTGCTTGATTGGCCACACATGCACCAATCCCTGACGCTGAGGGTAGGGTCCGCCCAGCCTGAGCTTCTGGACCGAGCATGGGCGGCAGCTCGGGAAAAGGAAATCCGGTGCTGTCCCGGGAGAAGGGGTTGGATGCTGGGTGGGCTCCACTAGGCTTCCTGCCTTATGTGCGCAGGGTCAGTCGGGTTGGGGCCTTGTTGGATGTTACCAATAGCTGTGCTCCAGTTCTCAGCCTGTCCCTGAAGCATCCAGCCCTGAGGGATGATTCTTAGGGGTGGGGGTTTTTATGGATGGGTCTGCACCTGGACTCACCTGTCACCACAATGATCATAGGGACACTATTTAGTGTTTACTATATGCCACATTCTCTTCTAAGCACCTAGAGTATACTGTCTCCATTTAATCCTTTCAGTAACTTTGTAAAGTAGGTACTATTATAAATGGTCCCCATTTTACAGATGAGGAAACTGAGGCACAGCAAGATGAAGGGACTTTTTCAAGGTCACGCAGTTGGAGCCCAGATTTCAAGCCAGGTATGCAGCTTCAAAGTCTGTGGTCTTCTACACTTTTCTGTCTACCTGTCTCCTAGGACTGCCCTTTTCTCTGTATACAGTGGCTAATGTATACATGTAGTAGATACTCTGAGAATGGACCTTAATTTAAATCAAATGTTCCCCAGCCACATTTTGAATGTCCAATCCCTGAGACAGTATTTTCTTTTCAAACCCCTCCCATCTCAAAAGCATTTCTGGTTCTTAATTACTCTACATTTACTAATCTCAGGGTCCCATAAAACAATATTGCCTCACTAATTGAATCACAAGAAGCCATTTAATGGGCCCCTAGAAAATATCAACCACCCTGTACCCCCTCCCAAGTGCTGGTTACAGTGCGTGCGTGTGTGTGTGTGTGTGTGTGTGTTTACTAGTTTTTCACTCATTAACTTCACTGTGTGGAGCACAACTCTCAGAGGCCATGGCTGGGAACCACAGAGGAGAAGGCTTGCTGCCTTGGGGTAGTCTTTGCCCATGTCAACTGTTTAAATGTTGTCTGAGGGGGGACTGATTTTTGTGGTGGGAGCCAATGCTTGGAAAGAAATGAAGTGTAAGCACAGACCACATTCCTGAAGGCAAAATCTAAGGGCCTTGAAATTGTGGCAGGCGTTGATTTCACGACAGCAACACGGAATAGACAGCGCTTGTGGGAAGGGTACTTCCTGTTCTCTTGATGAGCAGTGGAAAATGAGCATGTGCTCCAGTCATGGGAACAAGGGCAGACCAGGGAGTGGGTGCCTGCAGCTCAGCCTGGGGCCCGGTTTGTTGGGGGAAAGATAACCACTGGCATTTGTGCTGGGGGCTGGTGGTGGGGGTGGACATTGTCTAAACAAAGACTGAAAAGCTCAGATTTTGGGCAACTACTGGCATTTGGAGTGAGGCAAAACTATTCTGTGCATCCTTTAGCATCCTTGGCCCTGATTCTCCAAATATCAGCAATGCCCCCTACCCCGGTCATTGAGCAAGACCAAATGCCCCTACTCATTTTCACATGTGTTCTAGGGGGTCAGTATCACCTTCATTAAGAGCCACTGGACTACAGGGAACAGGCAGGTTACATAAATGAGTAGGGAAGACTGAATGTGAGAAAACGGTTGACAAGAAGTCTTTTCATTTCCTTCTAATAACTTAGAGAAAAAACATACAGCAAATTCATTGACAGGTAGCAACTGACACTTAGCTTCAGTGTCAGGGAGGCAGTAGGGAGTGGTGGGGCTGTGGTGAACTAGAGAACACATGCCCTGGTTGGGGCTGGGGGACAGTGCTGCTCAGCTCGAACCAGTCGTTACTGGGCAGGTACGTAACCCCTGCTTGGTCACACTTTATGTTTTTTCAAAAGAAACAAGGAATCTGCATTTTCACGTGAAATTGCCTGACTTTCAAGTGTTGGCCACCAAATCAAAAGTTTTAAAACATGGTGTATTCGTTATCTATTGCTGCACAGCAGTAGCACCACAAACTTAATGTCTTAAAAGAACAACCATTTATTATCTCATGGTTTCTGTGGGGCAGGCGTCTGGACACATCTAAGCTGGGCCTTCTGCATAGGGACTCACCAAGCTGTGGCCAAGGTGTTGAGCAAGCTGCAGTCTCATCTGGAGGCTCAGCTGGGGAGGAATCCTCTCTCTAGCTCCCTTGGTTGTTGGCAGAATTCATTTCCTTTTGGTTGTAGGACTCAGGGCCCGGCCTTCTGCTCACCCTTGGCTGGAGGCTGCCTTCAGCTCCCAGGGGCACCCTCAGCTTCTGGCCACGTGGTAATTCTTCAAAGCCAGCTGGGGAGTGTGTCTCTACAGCAAGTCTGCTACCAAGATGGAGCCTTAGAACATGCAGTGTGATCATGGCAGTGACATCCCATCATCTTTGCCATATTCTATTAGTGACAAGTGTGTCGCGGGCCCGCCCATGCTCAAGTGGAAGAGGTCACACAAACGCAAGCTTGCAGGAGGGGGGATCATCCGGGACCACCCTGGTGTTTATCCACCACAATGGCATGGACTGGCGCTCTGGCTAAGACATGCTCTAGGCTGGAGCTACCCATTTATGGCTGGTTTTAGAAATCTGGTGCCAAGACAGAGCTGTGGTCTTCCTTAGCTTAGTGCTGGGGCGGGGAGAGAGCACGAGAGAGCCTGTCTGCCTTCCCTGGAGATGGGCTGTAGGAGAGCTTGTCCTAGATTTCTGCGAGCCATTCATGCTGCTTCTGCTGAAGTGTTATCAACAAAAGACAGCTCTGATGATGCATTAAAAATGGTGCATGTCTCAGGGTATCTAATTGACAGTCATCATGCTTAAAATGTCCTTAATCGCAGAGCAATTGACTTTTAAATTTCCTCCAGGAAATGGAGGACAATCAATCGCTTATTCATATCCCCCCCCCTTTTTTTTGGCTTAATCTTAGTGACAAAAACATCTGTCCCAGAGCTCATTTATCATGGAGCATTAAATATATTCTCCATTTGCTTGTTTGTCATCTGTGAGGGGAGCTCCATGGGAACAGGGACTTCGCTCAGTGCTGGATTTCCAGTGTCCAAAAGAGGGTTTGGAGCACAGTAGGTCCTCAGTAAATATCCATTGAACCAATGACTCACCTCCCTTTGTTAAGGAGGAGACACTGCCCTCTCAGGGTGTCATGTCAGCTCCGTCTGCCCCTCTAGCTCTACCTTCCCTGGTTCTTCTCCACCTCTCGGGCCCTCTCCTATCCCTGCTGGTACCTGGTGCTCCAGTGGAGCAAAACCTTTTGCCGTACCCTCATCTCTATCACCTTTTCTGCCTTTTTTTTTGTATTGAAGAAAAATTCTTCCGTTTTAGTAATTTTTAGCTTATATAGATCTTCCAATATGATCACCTTTGGTCCTAAACACAGTCTTGTGGGGTGGGCAGGAAAAGTGGGATCCTTTTGCAGATGGAGATGTAGCAGCACAGAGAGGGCCAATAGCTTGCTTGAGGTCACACAACTGGTCAGCAGATGAGGCAGATGATCACTCCGGGCTGCTGAATTCAAGGAGGAGTGCCTCCCACTGCACCCTGGTAACCCAGGGGGTCCTGCGAGTCATCCAGCTGCTGTGGCAGTGTTTTGTTCTTGTCCCTTCTCAAAGCATGGCCCGGCCCTCTTGTCTCCTGATGAATCTTTGAGCTCCCTTAATCCTTCCAGCCAATTTTCTTTTGCTCATGGAAAGCCAGAGATACTTTGTTGCTTGTATCCAAGAACTGGGATTTGTAGACAACCACGATAAATGCTTATTAAGTCACCCCTCCATGTGCCGGCCACTGCGCAAGACCCTCATCCAATGAGGAACAGTCAGACGTGGTCTTTCTCACGTGCAGCTTATCAACAAGTGGGACCGAGCATCCCATGATACCTACTGGCTTGTCAAAGGAGAGACACGTGCTAAAGTTGAGCCAGCGTTTCTCTCAAACTGTAGGAAGCGTAAGAGAGTTTGCAAATATTTCCAGAGTGTCTGGAATGTGTAGGGACTGAATTGGACTGGAGATAGCTGGGGAATGAGAACAGACGTGGCCTGTGCCTTCGTGGCGTTCGCGGAGAGGAGACAGACACCAGCCCTCTGCCTCTGTCCCTTTCTCTTCTTCGTGTCCCTTCCTAGGGCTTAACCTCACCTGAAACCTTATATCGTGTCGCTGTGGGCTGTCTCTCCCCGCTAGAGTGTAACTTTCTCGACAATAGCGAATTTGTCTGCTTTATTCAGTCCTGGTGATGAAGCATGTTTGAAGATGCTTGTGTCGATAGGGGAGATGTAACAGGAAGTGCTGCGGTGGACCTGCCCTGATAGATGGACTGTGGAAGGCATTGCCATGCAGGATTGGCCACGCACCTGCGGAGCTGGAGCCAGGGAAGCTGTTATTGCTGTGTAGAAGCATCCTATGGTGGGGAAGTGGCATCCTGACAGTCTGTTTGGTGGACACCAGGTCAGCTTCACAGGCTGGACAGAGCTACCCGCAGATGCCGACCACCTGGTGTTTCCCTCTCAGAGGTGCCTTGGCTGGGGTGAAGGAGAAATGTCTACAATTACAGTAGAAATCGCTGGGACCAGCATTTCTTATCTGTCGTTCCCTTTTGCTTTGGAGGGACCCCAGTGCTTTCTAAATTGCCTTTCCTACTTGCTGATATCCAGCTGTCTTCCAGGAGGAAAAACAAACACTAAAACAACAAAATCAAGGCAGCCGTTCTGCTTGAAATACTGAAAGAATCAAAACAATTCTTTTGCTTGGAAAAGTGCTAAATTTCTGATTGGTCAAAAGCTATACACATATTTTGCTGAGTGTTTGACTTTCTTGGATGAAAAATTCAGTGAAGCCATAAGGCAAGAGAAAGGAAATAACCTCACAGAAGTTGGCATGTGTTGCTTTGGGGAAGTTCTCACTTGCATAAAGAATCCCCTCCGCGTGTTTCTATTCTCGTAGCTCAGATCCGTGCTTTCTCACACTTCTTTCCGGTGGACGTGCTTTCCCAGCCCTGCTTGCATGTCTGTCTTTCCAGATGCCTCCTGTTCTCTTCCTGACTCAGACAGCAAAACGATACATCCTCAAAGTGCAGGTTTCAGCCAAGCAGAGAAGAGGAAACCCATGGTCAGAGTGAAAAGTGCGGCCCTGTATGCTCCGTGCTGAGCTCCTGCCTCACTTGCTTCCCTGGACTCTTTGCCTGCCTTGGAATCCTTTCAAGTGTGAATCTCAGTTTGAAACAGGCTCTCGGCGCAACCTGCCCAACTCCAGGCTCTGGTTCCCTGGTGGGTGGTGGCTGCATCTCTCCCCGTGGTTAATTTATCAGAGAGAAAGTGATTTGCGGGAGACTCCAAATTCAAGGTGTCTTTACAGTTCTCCTTTAACCCCTCTCCCCCGACCCCTCGAAAGTGCTCCAGTGTCCAGGCCTGGGCTTATCCCAGAAAGCTTGTGGAACGCCAGATGCCCAGTTTCTCTCCTTCACAGCCATGACCAGCTGAAACGTCCCAAACGGTGTTGCCCAAAGAGTGTTCCAGGGCCCACGAGGGCCCACCTGACTCCAGTGGCAGCTGGTTTGCAAAGGCACTATTGTCCCCCCTCAGATCTACTGAGGCTGGGCCCAGAGGCTGTAGAATTACAAGCCACACAGGTGATTCTGATGCGCTCAAAGTCTGAGAGCCACAGGCCAGTGGGGTTCCCATGCCTTACTCCCTCCCCTGTGTTCAGAGACAGATGACACCTTAGATGGAGATCCTTTGTTCCAGCAATCCTTTTTAAGCTCCTCCCAGGGGCCAGGTGTGGGTCTCAGCACCCTGGATACAGCGGGAAACGAAGCCTATTGAAATCCCTGCTCTCTCCGAGTGTGAAGAGAGCGCATGAGCGAGGCAAGTAAGACGTGTGGGGTGTCAGTGTTAGAGAAAGCAGGGAAGTAGGGACAGAGTGTGTTGAAGCTGGGAGGCACTTGCCGTCTGAGGTAGGCTGGCCTATGCAAGCTTCACTGAGAAGGTGACATTTGTGCAAAACCTGAAGGACATGAGAGAGCAGGTCATGTGGGTGTCGGGAGAAACTGTCCCAGACAGAGGGAACAGCTAGTGCCAAGGTTTAGAGGCAGAAAGGGACATTTTAGGAACCACGAGGATGTCAGTGTTCTATCCCCACCAATACAGAATGTTTCCACACACCCAGAATACACATTTTTATGAGCTTTGCTGTTCATAGTTACATGCGTGCATGTTATTGGGGAGTTTTTCTTCAACCCCAGAGTAATTGGCCAATTAAAATGGGCACCAAACATTTCATAGAAAATAGTGAGAAAGAAAAACTTGTTTGGGATTTTTTTCTCCCCTGAAAAATGAAATAAGATTATGAGGATAAGTTTGTTTTTGCTTATTTTAAACAAAAGTTAGGTTCAGTAATTGCCACTCTGTGCCACTCAGGGCGAAGACTGCATTGTATGCCGATAAGCTGTTGTTATTTTTCCTACAAGTTCATACAACCACACAACACTGCACTTTTCATTTCGTGTTTGAAATTGCTAGTAGGATCACAAAAGGATCAATTTAGCAAAAATATTTGAGGGCTTCCTCAGTTTTCCCAGGAGTTTCACTCTGCTTTGCTATTCAAATTGCTGTCTTTTGAAGCACCTCTCATCCCTGTTCATTTTCTCTTCCTCACTTGTTAACTGTCAACAAATATCTGTTGAGAGATGATTGGTAGACCCCAGCTGCATTCTCCTTGTCATCACTCTGCTGGCATTCGGCAGCCCTCCAGTGTGACAAGTTTTGCAGTTTCGCTTTGCAGTAGATTTGCATGGCATTTGCATTGTTTTTTCAGCTGACAATCAGCAGAGCCTGACCAAGATGGCGGCACGGGGAGGTGGTGGGTGGGGAGAGGGGCTGCTGCTCCCCGCGGGGCGTGTGCCAGTGGGGGCTGATACCTTGAGGGGTGAGATCGTCTGCCAATTTATCTTCCTCTCTGTGATCCCACAGGCTCAAGGATTTGGGTAAGAAATATTTGTGTAATAAAAGCCCTATGAAATGTAAATGTAAGTTAAGATGTATAATGTGTGTTAGAAAGGGATGAGATCATTTATCATGTGGTTTTAGATATTGTAGTTTTAAAATAATTGTATTGCTAAGAATATCACCAAGCCTAAAAATATTTCTCTAAAACTTAATGAATATTCAAGACATGGATTTTCTGGGCTTAAATTGTTCGAACAAATATAATCTAAAATTAGAAAGGAGTTGGGTGGAAATTAGGAACAGTTTTAGGGCTTGTGTTTAGGAGAGAGGAAAAAAACCTCAATAATTTGACACAAGTCTTGTCTTTTTGACACCTATCATTTCTTCTGAATTAAGCTGACTTTCCTTCTAGGGGTCACTCCTTTCTAACCTCTCTCATGTGCTTCACCCTTAAGGCAGGGATGGCTGTTGGGACTGGCTTAACTCACCAGCATTACCCCACCACCCCACTCACCACGTCACAGTTATTGGTCCACATTTGAATATGCAATCTAATTCAAACTTGTGAACCGTAGCCTGAAGATTTCTGTTATTGGTGGTGGTAGTAGGGGTCTTGCTTTCCCTTTGTGGATGAGGATGTGAGATCTGGAGCTGCTGCAGCCTGCTTGTCATCATGAGAGAAGAGACTGTTAGAGGACAGTGCTCAAAGGATCAGGGTCAGGTGCCTGAGGAACCTAGGGACATCATTTGAGCCTGCCCCACCTGTGGACATTTTGGCAGACATGTACCAGAATTAGATTAAAAAAAAAAATTTGAAACCACCATAAAATTTCTGAGAATTTGTCAGGTGTGTGTTGATGATGTTTGAACTCAAAGGGTTGAGGGTTGGATGTTTGCTACAGCAGATTTTATGAAAGAAATGGATTTACTATAGCAAATGGAGACACTGCCTTTCCTTGGGATGTGAAAGGAATTTTCTGTGAGGGAACAAGGATCAGGGTCAGAGAATCCAGTCTGGAGGGGAGGTGGCTGGGATCCTGTTGGACTCTGAGGGTGTAACTTCTGGGGAGTAAATGGTAGTTTGTTTATAGAAAAATAATAACAGCACAGCTCATGGTAGCTCAGTTCCTTTGTTCCAGGCATCCTTCTAAGCACTGTTAATCTATCGGTTCATTTAATCTTCATGATAACAGCACTGCAGATGGATATTATCATCGTCCACATTTCATGGACAAGGAAATGGAGTCACAGAGGTCCAGAGACTTATCCAAGATCCCGCAGCTTGGTAATGGCGTGGCTGAAACGGAGACCGGGCATCTTGCTCCCGGTCCTGCTCTCTCAGCACTCCCTGCCATTGCCTGGCCGCCGTTTGCGGGTGTCCCCACACTTCCCGGGGGGGCAAGCCGTTGGTCTGATCTGTGGCCAAAACCCTTGAGAATGGGCCATGTCCCTCTGTGTAGTTCCAAGTGCCTCATGTGCAGCACCTGACACTCAAGAAATTCTCAAACGTTGGAGGATTGAGTGAATAATACGTGATTGAAAAATGTTTCCCAGCACTAACGATTTCAGAGTTCCAGTTGCTCACTTCCTCCCCCATTCTCCACCCAAGACAGACAGTGCATGACTAGACTTAACCCATCAAACAAAAACTCCTGCAGGTAGTTTTGACTATTTAGTTCCAGAGGAGCTGGTCTAAGTATAAGACAGAAAAATTCAGATGTACACTCTCAGCAAGTTTTCTTGTCTCCAGCCAGGTGGTGGATGCTCCAGGCTGGGAAAGACACGAGGGAGAGGGGGCTGGACATGCTGTGGTCCCTGGCCCTGCTGTGGGAGGCTGCTCTGGCGCCAGGCGGCTTTCTCTTTATTTATAGCAGCCAGCATGTTGTCCATCCCTAATCCAACTAGGAGGGACATTCATCTAGGCCCAGAGACTCCGCCTGGCAGCTCCTCCTCCATCATGGACAAGTTCAAAGTTTCAGGTCCCTCTTGTGCCCCTTGGAGCCAAGGTGTGGACCTGGACACCTCAAGAGGTGGTAGAGGCTTGGGGGGTGGAAAACTCCTATGTGTGTCCAAGGTGACCTTGAGACTGCCCACTGAACTTTGACTATGTTGGAAGCCACTGGCTCTGACCTGGCTACCTGTCGTGTCTGCTGGCCTTACTTTGAACTTTTTCGTGAACTATCACGTCTGTGCCACAAAGTGCACGTGTAACATGCAGAGAAGTGAACATAGGTGAGCATGGCCTTGTGAGTTCTTGCAGCCCGCCGTGAAATCAGCAGCCAGAAGCCTCCCTGGGCCCCTTCCAGCCTCCACCCTCCCCAGGGAGAGCCACTGTGCTGACTTCAACCCCGCAGATTAGTTGGTGTCAGCCTTTCTCTAAAGGAATTATATAGAGGCCCTTTTTCCTGTCGGCTTCTTTTCCTTGGCATTATACTTGAGCATTCACGTGTGTTGCCTTGTGGTGAGGCACTGTCCGTTCACATTGTTTCCCATATTATCCCATTCGGTGACAATACCACACTTTGCCCTGGTGCTGATGAGCAATGTGCCTGTTTCCATTTGGGGCTAAGATTGCAGGTCTCCTGTGAATGTTCTCATATGCGTCTTTTGGTGAACACATGCGTGCACTTCTGTTGGCTTTATTCTATGTGGAAATTCAGGTTCGGTAGTTACTGCCAAAGAGTGTTCCAAAGAGACGGAACCAAATTACACGTGGACCAGCAAAGGATACGGGTTCCAGTTCCCCTGCATCCATGCCAACACTTGCTGTTGCCTGTCTTTTCACTTTATTTTATTTATTACTTTTTTAAAGATTTATTTTCTTTATTTACTGCCCCCCCCGCCCGTTGTTTGTGCTCGCTGTCTGCTCTCTGTGTCTGTTCATTGTGTGATCGTCGTCTTTTTTTTTTAGGAGGCACTGGGAACCGAACCTGGGATCTCCCATGTGGGAGGGAGGCACCCAATTGCTTTTAGTTACCTCCACTCCTGTTTGTGATGTCTCTCATTGTGTTTCCTCGTTGTGTCTCTTTGTTGCATCATCTCGTTGCATCATCTTGTTGCGTCAGCTCTTCGCGCCAGCCCATTGTGTCAGCTCACTGTCTTGCTTATCTTCTCGAGGAGGCACTGGGAAAAGAACCTAGGACCTCCCATGTGGTAGGCGGGCACTCAACTGCTTGAGCCACATCTGCTTCTCTGTCTTTTCACTTTACTCCCTCATGGCTAAGCATCTGTTGAATTTTTTACCATTGGGTGCTGAATGAAGACATCATGTTGAAGCTTATTGGGGAGTACCAGGAGATTTGCTAGAGTGGATTGCTAATAATAATAACGATAATGATCATTAATAAATACAATAAATCAAAAATTTAAAAACACAACAACATACAAGCATCCACAGAGGGCATCAGTCACGTTGTGGCCTTAGGCCCTGTGGAGATGGTTGGTGGTTCATCCGTGACTTCCCTGTTCACGTCACTCTGCAGGGTTCGCAGGCGCTTTCTCAGCTTGGTCGTCCACTCTTTGGGAGGGGTAGGCCCTGGAATGTCTGCTGAAGCCAGCCACGGGGAAGGGGGCTGAGTTAGGGATCTGGTTTCTGGAGAGTTCCTCTTTGCCTGAAAGCTCACCGCATGGAAGTTTCTGGATCCCCCTGTGTTCCTTCCTTCTTTGGGTCTTGATATTTCGATTTTGATAAATCCTTTGCATAAGTTTCAGTGCCCCTGGGATGAGCCCTTCCCCTTTTCAAGCTGACGTCTTAGACCCTGCTGTCACGTGGGGATGGGCTGACTGATTTCCCGTGGGAACCCGCTTGCGTGTTCTTGGCGGTGGTGGGATGTGTGTCTTGACGCGCTTCCCGTGCTAGCGCTTCTCTGACTCCTTCGCAGACTGCTTTTCCGCACATGGGGCTCTTCCTCTTTAACTCAGGAGAAAGGTGCCCTGCCCCTCCCGGGCGCTGCTCGCTGCCCTCGGGCCTCGGAAGCAGAGGCCACCTGGCCCTGGCACCGCCGCCGGCCCGCAGCGCTGCTTCGCTTCCCCAGGACTCGCAGCTGGCCCTTTGGCGTGACTTCAGCTTAGGTCCAGGGGGCGGTGGGCTGGCTCCGGGCTGAGCTTTCCTCCCCGCTGTCCTCCAGGCAGGGTCACAGCTCTTCTGGGAAGGGACTGAGCGCTGCCCAAGAGGGGACCAAGGCCGCCTGTGTCGTGGGGCAGCGCCACCTCGCAGCAGGGGAGAACGGCCCGTGGCCTCCCCTGGCCTTTCCTCAGTGGCCGCAGCACCCGCTGCCTCAGCGTCTTCCTCGGGGAGCTGCATTCTGCGCACAGTGTGCTGGCGGCACCTGGCCGCCCGGCCTGGCCCCAGCGCTGCCTGCTTTCCTCCTGGGGACCAAGTGTGCCCGTCGTCTCCCTCGCCCCTGTGGTCAGCCCGGCCTCTTCCATGGCCCCCTAGACGCTGCCTCCCCGGGGCTTCTCCCGGGACCTCCCATAGCCCTCCTGGGAGGCCACCACGAGGCCGCTTCTGTCCCCTGTGAAGAGCAGGCCCTGCAGACTCAAGCCAGATGCCCCTCCACCTGCCCCCACACCTGCCCTCCCCCACCTGCCCACACACACCTGCCATGCTGTCACACAGGCTCTCTGAAGCAGAAGGTGATCTGGGTCCCAATAACACCAGTGAAACAGAAAATTAATGTGTGGACAAAATGCTGGGGTGGACTCTTACTCCAGGGCGCCCATAAAAATGACCGGATGCAGGTTTGTAAGGCAAGGCTGTTTGCTGCCGGCCTCCAGGCCTCTCCCAGCAGAGAAGGGAGCTGAAGTTGTTTTTCTGAGGTGATCTGTTTGAGCTCCATATTTTACTACCTGTTTACAGCTAAAATGGTGTTTTCTATCAATTTTTCCACCCAACAGAATTAAGGCAGCCGCAGGGGTGAAGATAATGGCAGTCAGAATCAGCAGTGAAGACCAGTGGGCGGTCCAGGAGGAAATAGATAATGACAGCGTGCAGACTAGTGCCGCCCTCACCTGCATGGGCCATCGCCCCGACCTGCAGAGCAGGTAAGCGCCAAGACCCTCAAGGTACCTTGCAGGGGTTGGGGGTAGCTGCAAGGGCTGATAGCAAAATAATGTGTGTGTCACTAAAGCAGCGCCTCTCCATCCGACAGCAAGTAGGTCACTTTAGCTCGTCAGCACAGAGCAGCCCTACGGCTTCTGCCCGGCTCCATTACGGATGTGCCTCCAAATGAGGCTTTTATTCCTAATCTTCTTTATACACAAATGACCTCATTAGGTTGGCAGTCTCAAAAATTACCCCAGTCAACATTTGTCACTACATGGGGTTTGACAACAGTATTTTAAAAATTTTATTATCATTGTTTGCAGGAGTTGAAGACTGAAATGGGGAAAATGGAAATGATTTCCGTGACCAGGGGAAAATGTACTTTGTTTATGGGCAAAACAAGGATGGCTATAGCTCTTGGGTAATTGTCCCTTGGTGGTTAATTGTCATTGCTGTTCAGAGCACGCGCCTGGGATTGGCACCTGCTTAGACCAGACAAGGTTGAACCTGGCATTCCAGGCAGGGAGCCTGTCTTCTCCAGCGTAGACACCAGCCTTGGGGTTTATGGGGTTGGGGTCACCTGGGCAGCAGAGAGGCCGTTGCTAGGAATCCTGCCTCGGGAAGCCGCCCAATAGGTAGCAAGAGCTCTCTCCCCTGTTGCAACAGCCTTACCACCTGGACTCTTTGCTCCACTCTCTTCCCCTTTGATTGAGCACCCCTGTCTATGAGGCCAGCTCAGCACTCTGGCCAGAATGTCACTCTGACATGCAACTTCCCTGCTTTCAAACCGTTATTGGTTCCAGCTTCACCCAGGATGAGGTTCAAAATCCTCAGCTCCCACCCGAGCCCCTCACAGGCCTGCTGTTTCACACCTTCTACTGCCTCCTGCCCTCGTATTCTCTTTTCTGTCTTCCCAAGTCTGTACACAATTTGAGGTCCGCAGTGTTAGGCACAGAGGAGGAATTCCGTAGGTGCTTGTGGAATGAATGAGTGAGTGGGCGGGTGGAGCCTGAGAAATTACGTGATGGGCTTGAGCTTCTCTTTTCCAATGGAGTTGAACGATGAGTGTGGTCTGTTCTTGGGTGGTCCCAGCAGACCGCAGCTAGAGCTCTGTTCTGCCTGCTTTTGAAGATGCCTTTCAAAGGGAGAGAAGCGATTCAGGCTGAGTGGCCAAAAGCCTTCCACTAGAGAATTATTGATCAAGTGATCTGTGTGACTCTTACTCGAAACTCAGTGTTCTGGTCATTGTCCTTTACATCCAGTGACAGAACTTTCAGTCTGCAACCTTACTTGACTGATGGTTTTCCTAGACCTTTGTATCTGCTTGCTGAGCAGTTCTAAATCCTGAGTTGTTAGTATGTGGAGAGAGCCTAGGGTTTTTATGCTCATTCAGGTGCTTTCAGTCGTAAGCAATAGAGTGCTGCTGGGCAGTCAGCTGGCAGTCTTACCACCCTCCTCAGAGGGTCACAGCTTGATTCTCTGCTTTGCACAGGAGCTCTGTGTGTTTCTATCCCCAGTGGAAGATGTTCTCTTGGCTGCTGGGGTGGTTATCAGGTGGGCTTTGACCAACTGATGCCATATACTACTATACTAATAAAGTCCAAGCAAAACATTGCCTTAAGCCTCTCCTGTAAATGGGAAGGTTCAGGGGTAGACTGGGGCCAGGAATGTGTGGACGCAGATGAAGAGGCAGTATCTTTAGTGACCTGTCTCCTTGTCTTTCCTCTGGGTTGCCTTTTGCTCAGGCTGGCTCTTCCCTCCTGATAGCAAAATGGCTGCCAGCTGCTTCCAGTGTCCATCCCACTGAGTTACATACTTCAGGAACAAAGTTTTCCTTCTCAGCACATGTCCTGGGGCTGGTCGTCACTGGCTCTGTCGGGGGTAGCTTGGATCACTTACCCACCTGGAACCAAACACCATAGGCAATCCTGGACGTAGAGGGTAGATTGACCCCGCCTGAATGACATGGACTTCGAGGGGAGCAGAGGGGTTCTGGGAAGAAAGATGCTGGGGCGGAGGGGAACAGGTGGCCCTGCAGTTACCATCATCTCGCTGACCCTCCTCGTGTGCTAGAGGAGTCTGAATGGCTTATTCTGCCTCTACTCCCTCAGCAAGGCTATCTGGGTATGTACTGGTGGAACCCATGGTCTGTGCATAGGAAATTAATTTGTTGAAATCTTTGACTGATCAGGTGGTAACATTTTAAGTGGAAAACAACACAGATCATGGTTATCACCTTTGGTTTTGTGAGAATCCACTTTGCATTCTCTTTCAAAGAGCTAAAAAAAGGTTACATGAGAACAAAAGTAGTTGTGTAAGGAGAGTCACAGAATTATGTGATGCCCCCCCCCATGTCCTCCTTCTCCTTCCATTTCTTCACATCCAGTGTTTGACCGCTCTTGGGCTGTAAGAAGGGCAGGGATGATTGCTTTGGCATGATAATTTATGCTTATCCATTTTATAATCTAAATAAATAATTGCTTTTTTATACTTTTTGATGAATTGTGATATCAAATGAGGTGTGAAATACAGGCTCGTGGACCGGGTCTGCCAGCTAACAAAGGGAATATATGAATAGATTCCTAATGAAACATCCTGTGGAAGCTTTAATCTCTGAATGGTGACAACCTTGGGTGGAATAATAGAATATAACATACAAACTGCCTGAAACACTGTGATAAGAATTAAAAACGTGTTGTACGGAAAGACCCGATATGCTCGGTTAGAAAGACAGCCAAGGTCTTGATTTAAAATATTTTTAATGAACTCTCATTGTGAGGAAAGTGAGTAATGAAGATAAAAACCAGGCGATAAAGAGTAGGGTTGCCAAAAAAGGAGGGAAGAGATTAGAAAAATAAGCAAATCTGAAAGTGTTCAGAACAGATAACAGAGAACAAGAAGAAATGAAAGCTAGATGACAGGCCACTTGCATGGAAGCCATGTACAGCCAGAGAGCTCAGGACAAGGCTGTTCCTTGAATGATTTCTGTCTAGCTGTTGGAACCCAAACCTCAGAGAAAATAAGCTGCAACTTTTTATGTGGCCAGAAGCCACAATGCAGAGCCTATTCTCGTCTGAAAATCAGCATAGAGACAGAGAAAGAGGAGTTTGTGCTTCCACATAGAAGAGCAAAGACCTACAATAGGTTCCTGCAAAGAAATAGACACATCTGCATTTTGTAACCCAACTCAAGTAAAATAAAAATCAAAGCCAAATTGACCACAGAATGGTACCATATTTGAAAATCTGGATCCAATCTTTCAGTTTTTATCTGCATGCTTTTTTCCATTGAATATTATAAGCAACTGGGCAGAGGAAGGGATTACCATTTTAATTAACTCAACTGACCCATTGCTTTTTGTGAAATTTAACAGTTGAACATAAAGCAAAAAACCGTGCTAATATAAGAAAGTTGCAGTGTCAACTATCATTTTATGGATTTGTGAAACATGAACAGGCTAAATCTTTCCTTTTGCTTAATGATTCTTATTCTAGTGAAAAAAAAACAAAACAAAACAGAGCCAGTTCATGGTTAGATGCTTCTACAGCTGCCTGTATTTCTGAGAAATAGGAGTTTTTCTACTTGACTCAATTTTGCATTGGTTTCTTCCCTTCTGTAAAATGTCTTATTAAGAGGTAAAAGGTAGAACACATGGAATGTTTTGATATGTCTTTGAGGACAAGTTTGGGTGATTCTTTTGTCTATTCCTTATTTTATTTAAAAAATTTATTGAAAAACCATATAATGTCTGTTAGGTTCCAGACATTATTTTAGGTCTTTTAGAAAAATAAACTTTAAAAAATCTGAAATAAGAATCGTGTGAGGCAGATAACTATTGTTATTCTCGTTTAACAGATGGGCAAACTGAAGCACAAGCCATTTACGTGCCTTGCTGAGGTCGCAGAACTAGTAAGTGGCTGAAACCATCTGACTTTAAAGTGATGGTTTAACTGCTGCCCAGGGCTGCCTCAGGTGGAGCTGCGATGCACACCCACAGCATCCTCCTGCCTTCCTGTCTTTCCACTCTCCTGCCCACACTATACTGGAAATTCTGTAAAAGCAGTGCCCACAGCAGCAGCAGCAGACCACCTGGCATGTGGACATAGGGGCTGCAGCTGGTTGAATGATGGCTCCCCAAAAGCTTCATGTCCCTGTCCCCACCCATGGACATGAATGTGACCTTATGTGGCAAAAGGGTCTTTGTGGGCATAATTAATTTAAGGACCTTGGGATGAGACCATCCTGGGTGATCCAGTGGGCCCTAAAGCCAACCGCAGGTGTCCTTATACTAGAGATGCCCAGGGAAGATGGCAGATGCAGAGCAAAGGTCAGGGGTAGAGCTCGGAGGGATGCGGCCATGAGCCAAGGGAGCCGGGGATGCTGATGGCTACCAGGAGCCAGAGGATGCGGGAAGGAGGCTCCTCTGACCTCCCAAAGGAGCCTGGCTCCCTCACACCTCAATTCCACATGCCAGCCTCCAGAACTGTGAGTGAATAAACTTGTGATGTTTTAAGCCACTGAGTTTATGGTGCTCTGTTACAGCAGTCGGAGGCAACTAATGCAGGAGCTTAATGAGTAATCGTGGAATGCATGAAGCAGGACTTGTCAAGCCTGGCTGAACATCAGAGTAAAAGCCTGTGAGTTTTTGAAATGACACACTCCCTAGACCTTAGCTCCAGGGGTCACATGTGGTGGCATTTAAAGCAGGGTCGAGAACCACTGGGATCCACGAATGAATGAAATATTCCTGAAGTTCCTGTGAGATAGTTCATCTTTAACAACTTTAGGATTTGACAATATGGATTTAGAAACAAACAGTTCTTGGATTTTCAGTGCACTGAGTACCAGCCACCACAATTCAAAAGAGGACTGATATTTTGAAATACACCATGCCCTGGGCCTCCCTGTCAAGGATGGCCCCATCCACGGGCAGAGGGTTGTTTGATTGTTTTAATTCATGCTCCAAAGCAGTAGCAGAGTTCTCCTGCATGAAGTGGAGGACTCTGCCTCCCCTCTGAGCTCAAAAGGCCAGCAGAAGAGAAGTAAAAATGAAATATTTGAAAAATGTTGTCCTCTTTGATTCTAAGATGACTCTGTTAGCTTAGCAATGGGGGAGGGGCTGCAACTCAGATGCGCCCAGACCACACGGTGATGACGGGCAGAGCTGGGATTTGAACCTGCACCTCAGTATTCTAGGACAGTGCCTGGTATATAGCTGGTGCTTGTGGCAGTTTGGTGAATCTCCAAAAAAGAAAGATGGTATTTTTAAACTAATCTATTCCTGTGGGCGTGATACTCTTTGAGTGCATTGAATTCGGTTGAGGTCCCTTTGATTAGATTACTTGATAAGGTCACGTTAGGGCTTTTGGTTGGACTAACGTTAGTGGGCGTGATTCATGTTAAGTCTCCATCCTCTTGCTGGGTCTGATAAAAATGGAGACACAGAGAATGAGACAGACACAGGGAAAGGAAGCCACCATTTTTGATCCTGCCATGTGAGAGAGGACTAGAGGATTGCTTAAGCAGAAAGCCCCCAAGAGGCTGGGCCCACGGGGCAGCTCAAGAGGAGACAGTGTGCCTGGGGGAAGGCTGAGCCCGTGGCAAGGATCGGCACCATCTTGATTTGCAACGTGCCGGGACAACAGGATCACCAGTGGCTGGCTTTGGTGAGAAAGCACCTCTTACGGTGCCTTGGTTTGGACTTTTCATGGCCTTGGAACTGTAAGCTTTTACCCCAAATAAATCTCCCTTATAAAAGCCAACTCATTTCTGGAACTTTGCATCAGCAGCCTTTTGGTAAACAAAAACGCTCCCAACAAATAGCTATTGAGGGATTCTAAGTCCAACCCTCTCTTCTCAGCACCAGGCTTACCTCACAAAGAGGAGTGGTGCCCAAGAGAGACTTTGCCAAAGGGGTTTGCATGCCCCCCCAATTCCCAATTTAAACTGCATCACCTGAGGCCCTAGGAAGCTCAGGCACAGTCACCGCATTGCCAGTTTCTTGCACTGTGGGTCCTTTTAGAAATAGAAATGGAAGTAGAGTTTCTCCCAGAAACACCAAGTGTCATTTAGATTCCATCATGCCCTTTCTCACTGAGTGCAGATTTCAATTTTGAATATGGGATTTAACTTCTCTAGTTGCCTTGTGCAGACAGAAATCGAGCCAGAGGAAATTGGGGCCTGTCTTTCCAAAGGTCTGCCAGCACAGTAATTTTAAACCTGAGTCCTCTCCCCAAATTTCTGACGGGCAGTTCGTAAAACGAACCGAGGTGTATTAGGGTTCTCTTGGGAAACAGAATCAACAAGAGTTATCTGTCAACAATATGAAATTTTAAAAGAGTCTCTCACGCGACCGTGGGGATGCACAAGTCCAGGTTCTGCAGGCAAGCTGCAAACCAGGGGCTCCGATGAAAGCCTGATGAAAGGTCGTTGATGAGTTTCTGGGAGAAGTTGCCTGTCCAAGGATGAGCTGGGAAATTCTCTCTGAATGTTGAAATCTCTTCCACTTTTAAGTCATTCAACTGATTGGATAAAAACACCTCCCATTGATAATGTAATCTCCCTGATTGATGCAGATGTAATTAGCCATCCACGCAGTAAACTCACTGGTGATTGAAGTCCATAAATGCTCTTGTATTACAATTAGCCCAGTGCTTGCTGGACCAAACACCTGGACACAATTACCTGGCCGAGTTGACACCTTAGCTTGACCATCACACGAGGGTAATTTGCAGAGCTCCTTAACAGCCGATGCCAATGAGAATGACTCTTCATTGGGTCTTTTATGTTGGCATTTGCTTTTCAGAAATTTTATTATGACAGCTGCTCGTCTATCACCATCATCGATCAAATCGACCATTAAAAATATGAACCTTCCTCTGATCCAGTGCCAATCTTTGAAAACAGAAAAGGAATGAACCTTTGAGTGCCTGCTTCCCTTCCTACCCCGGCCTCCTTCCTCACAGTTTGCTGGAGAAAATTCTCTATCTTTGAAAGCGTTCATTTCACCCCGCCTGCCTCAAGCAGGGGCCAGTTGACGCACTGCGCCTTTAAATCTCAATAAAAAGTTTGTCCAGTTTTCCTTCCCTTTGTGGGTGAGAAGAGATCCTCTGTATCTTTGAAAAAGACTCGTGTTTGATTTTACCTAGTCTGTGGCCAGTGTCCTGTGCTGCTTTTCACAGGTGCAGGGACGTGGCCGTCCATATTGTGCTGCGTGTGAGGAGTTTTCGTCCTGTACCTGAGCTGGATGCTACCAGAAGGGCTGCGGCAGCTCCTCACCCCTGAAGATGCTCCTTAGTCCCGCCTGCTGCTCCACTTTTCCTTCCGGTGCTAATTTTGACTCATCCGCGAGCTCCAGGAGTGCAGGGACTGTGCTTCTTTGCACCCAGTGTCCAGGCCGTTTTCAGTACCTGGTACAAATTGACTGAATGAAGGAAGGAATAAAGAAGCATGACCGTGTTAGGAACACCTGACCTCTCCTGGACTTCCCTCCCACCTGCTGACATTCCAGAACGTAGCTGTAGTGCCGTGTTGGGGTGAGCATGTGTGCCAGGTCCATGGGTAGCTGGCAGGTTTGATTTTCCAACCGCTGATAATTTGCTTGTAGCTCCGATGTGGTGTGCAGTTTAAAATAGGGTCATCTGGTGGGGGCGGTGGGGGTGGCGAGAGGGCTCCATTAGATAGGGTGGCAGAGAAGGCCTGCCTGAGGACATGTGGTTGGCTCCGAGAGGAGAGGAACGAGGAGGAGCCAGGCACGCAAAGCTGAGGGGAAGTCTCTGTAGGCAGAGGGCACAGCGTGCAGGGCTCCCCGGGGACCTGGCCGAGCTTGAGCATCATTGCACCAAGGTTGCCCCGTCAAGCGGCATCCTGTGCTCCTGTCCAACATCGTTCATGAAGTGCCTCCCACCTGCCAAGAGCTGTTCCAGGCACTGGGAGCAGCTGGGAATGAAGCCCTCAGGCCCATCATTACTCTCCTGGAACTTACACGTTTTGGTGTGTGCGTGGGGGGCGGCAGATCTCTGAAGAAAGAAATATCTAATAACACATCAGATGGTGATAAACGCTAGTAAGAAAAATAAAGCAGGTGAGGGGACAGAGTGATGGGGAGGTCTTTGGGAGTAAGGTTTTGGGGACAGAGCCCCTGAAGGATGGATGTCTGGGTACGAGTCGTGGATCGCCGTGGGAGAGGAGTCTTCCCCCCAGGCCCTGGGGCAGCCGGCCCTGGTATGTTCAGGCTGAGCTCGGGGGCCAGTGAGGCGGGTGTGGGGTGAGTGAGGGATGGGTGTGGGGATCGGCTCAGAGGGGGGACAGAGGGCTTTCTTGGCTCTGAAAGGGCTTTGGACTCTATTTCAGGGGTGATGGGCAGCTACTGCAGTGTCTGCGTGGAAGCGACATGCTGTACTTTATACTTTTAGAAATGCGCTAGCTGCCAGGTAGAAAGATTCTGTAAGGAGGAAGACTGGAAGCTGAGAGAGCAGGTGGAAAGACAATCCTGGGGAGAGCTGAAACGAGACATGTCTTACTGCCTTGGTCATGGGATCACACCCCCCATCCCATGTTAACGATGATGTAATGGAAAAACCATACACGGAGGAAACGAACAGTGACCGGGCCGAGAAGCAAAGGGCCTGGCTCTGTCCACCTTGGTGGACGGGCTGGTGGGAAGGGGCGAGAGCCTCAGGGCAGCTGAGATCAAGGCCCGAAGGGAGCGCGTGGGGCCACGTGCTCAGGGACGTCTTGCTTTCTGTGGACGTCCTCCAAGGAAACGGACGATGCGCTGACACCCCACCTCTGCACCTGACTCCCTTGTCCTGAGCAGGGAAACCCAGGGCTGGGAGAAGGCAGTGCCCGCTCCTCAGGGCTGGAGGCTTTGGGGGGCGTAGCTGGTGGTGGCCAGCTGCCCTGACCAGGCGCCTCACCCCATGCCAGCCAGGGGTGGCTGGATCGAGAAACAGAGCGATCCAGAAGGCTCTTAGCTGGCAGACCGAGGCCAGGAATTGGTCCCTGAGAGTTGCAGTGACGCCAGCGTATTGTTCCACTTCTCTGGCCCTCGACTCCACCCCTGGTCTTATGGAGATGGGGGTTTTTAAAGCCCCATTGGGTGCTCAGGAGACAGCGCCAGTCCCAGGACACAGGCTCTTTGCTCCTGCCCTGCCTGGGATGTTGGCGCAGAGCAGTGGGTTGGCTGCTCCTTGGAGGATTAGTTTTCCAAATCCTGTAAGTGAGCAAGAGGCCGTCCCCGTGGGAAGCGATGCTGGCTACGCTCAGCCAGGCGTGTCTGTCGGCTTTGTTTTAATTGGAACCTCACCTCTGATCACACATGCTAGGGAGAGTTTGGCACCTGGAGAAAGCTGCCTTTGTTGAGAGGCAATGGGTGGATGGACGAATATTTTCTCTGTTGTGGTTAGAACGTGGCTTATCCTACCCAGGCCGCCTTGTCGTGGATGCTGAGGTGGTGCCCTGTTACTTAGGAGCTTTGCCTTTGCCAGCTGGGAGTACAGAGACGGCGTGAGAATTCCGTTTCTGATGGATCCAGCTGCCTATTTAACCAGCAGTTCATCAGGAGGTGTGAAAACTAATAGGGAGTGGCTTGAGCCTTTAGCCACTGACCCCTTGGGCCGCCAGGCTGTGCAATCAGCTGGCTTTGGCCCTTGAGCGTGTGATGCTTTGTGGTTGCTCAGTGCCCGGCATGTTCCATGCATCTCAGATTAATTTTCGCCTTAGTAAGGGCTGTTTTCCTCACCCGATTTGCTCTTGGAACTGCAGAGTTCAGAGTTAGCTCACTCAGCTTAGGAACAGTTGACAAAAGCCCTTCAAAATGAAAAGGCAAGTTGGCCAAGGGTGGTGGGAACCAAAAGGAGACATTTACTTGAGCATTTGCATCTGATTCTCAGTGAGCTATAGGCAATATTATGGGTTGGATTACATTCTCCCAAAAGACATAGTTAGGTACCAACTCCCTGGAACCTGTGAGTGGGACCCTATTTGGAAGTAGGGTCTTTGAAGAGGGGAGTAGGCAAGGTGAGGCCAAACTGAGTCCAATATGACTGGTGTCCTCATAGGAAAGGGGGAATTGGACACAGGCAGACGGAGGGAAGGAGGCCACATGGTGGCGGGGGCGGAGATGGAAGTGAGCGCCAAGTGTGGCTGGTAACCACCAGAAGCCGGAAGAGGCAAGGAAGGCTTCTCCCCTTCAGGTTTCAGGGGGAGCACGGCCTGTGGATGCCTCGATTTCAGACTTCTGGCCTCCAGAACTGGGAGGCCATAAATTCCTGTTGTTTTAGGCCACCCAGTTGGTGGTGCTTTGTTATGGCAACCACGGAAAACCAAGGCAGGCAGGCATTTCATTACTTCACAGGATGCCACGTGCTTCATTACTTCACAGGATGCCATGTGCTCCACCTCGTTATTGGTGAGTCTTGCCCCCAGACCTTCAGGAATCAGCTGCCATAGCCAGCACCTTCAGAGGTGTTTATTATGTATTTTTAATAATTGAATATTTACAGGATTTAGCCTCAGCCTTGAAAATGACCGTTTCCTTCCTTAGTTCTTCCCCCCATGCTTGTTAGCATCTTTGCTGTGAAATATTGCAGCCATCAAGGTGACGCCAAGGCCTTGAGGAGGGAAGTTCTCCCAACAGGCCCTCTAAGTGGCTTCATTTCAGGAATAATGCTTCTATCACCCCCCTCTTTGAAATGTTCTCCAGTTCATCTGGGATTTCTAGACGTGTAATCATAACTGGCCATCCTTCCCCGGATGATATCCTGAAGCTAGACAAAGAAGCAGATGCGATGTTTTGTATTTTCTACATTCTCCATTCTGCCCGTGCGAAAGCTAGGTGTTTTGCTTGCAGTTCACTAGGAAATGCCATGTAATTCTCTCTCGTTTTTTGTTTTACAAGGAGACTTTCCAGACTGAGTGCTAAATCTGAGATATTTGTTGGTGTGTTAGTTTCCTATGGTTGCTGTAACAAATCACCACAAACTTAGTGGCTTAAAACAACTCAGATCCATTCTTTTGTGGTCCTGTAAGTCAGAAGTCTGAAATCAGTCTCAGTAGGCTAAAGTCAAGGAGTTGGCAGGGCTGGGTCCCTCTGGAGCTCTGGGGAGGCCTGTGTACTGGCCTTCCCCAGCTTCTGGAGGCTGCCCGCACTGGGCTCCTCTGCCACATGGCAAGACACATGGTGGTGTCTGCTGGTCTCTCCCTTCTCTTCTGGGTTTTGTTGCTTTCAGCTTCTTGCTTCCCTGGCTTTCTCTCTTTGAATTTCATTTTCTTATAAAGGACTCCAGTATGAGGATAAGACCCACCCAGGAACATGCCTTATCTGGAGTAACCTCATCAAAAGATCCTACTTACAACAGCTTTACACCCACAGGAATGGATTAGCTTTAAGAACATGATTTTCTGGGCTACATACAGATCCAAACTACCACATTTCACCCTCTGGACCCCAAAAGACATGTCCTTTCCATATGAAAATACATTGATTCCATCACAATATCCCCAAAGCCTTAAGTCATTTCAGTAAGAATACTAAGTCCAAACTCTCCTCAAAATCAGTTACAGGTGTGGTCTGTCCTGGGGCACAGTTCCCCTCCGGCTGTGGACCTGTGAACCTTAGGTCCAATATACAAAGGAGGGACAGTCATAGGATAAACATTTCCATTCCCATAGGGAGAAACTGGAAGGAAATCAGGGGTCACAGGTCCCAAACAATCTGGAAACCCTGCAGGACATAATCCATTAGATTTCAAGTCTGAGAGTCACCTATGGAATGATGTTTTGTTCTCCAGGCCTGATGGAGAGGCAGCCCCACCCTGTCCAACGGCTTGTGCAATGGCCATGCTCTCCCTGAACACTGGGCTGAAGGCTCCAGCATCTTCAAGAATTGGGGTGGCAGCTGTACTCTGGGCTCCACCCTTGCCAAGCATTGGGGTGACAGCCAAATTCTCTGCACTCCCCCAGGCCTCTGAGAACACTGGGGTGGTAACTCTCTTCCTGAACAAGGGGGCAGAAGGCCTGCCCTCTCCCAGCTCCAGGGCGTACTCACCCTTTCCAGTTTTTCTGCAGGGTGGAGTTTAGATGTTTCCACCCTGGTCGCCAAGAAACACATGCCAGCTATAGGATTCCACAGTTTTCAGAGTACAGTCAGTTCTTATTATTTGAAATAGTTATGTTCTATGAAGTTGCCATAAACACTAAATGAGCAAATACTGACCCATGGTTTCTAGGGGAAATCCAGGGTTAGGTTCTTGTGTGCCTCTGTTCACAACATTTTTATCAGCTGATTAACACAAACTTTTAAAAATGTATGTTTCTGTTTAAAGACTCCTTATTTAAAACTTATCCTGGATTTATCGACTTTGAAACCACAGCCCAAAGCACACGCCTAACAAACCTTATTTAACACACGGAGTTTCTCTATAAGGCATGTCACAACCTTCTTGTGCTCTGGAATACTAGACATTACTTGAGCACTACGCTTGGGGGTCATTTCAAACAGTGAAATCACCAACAAAAAGTACATAAATGTGACAAGCATGCCACTAAATTTGTCATGAAAAGGCCACTTTTTTATAGTAGGAGAGCTGAGCAAGCAGGCAGAGTGTCGCTGTGCTCACCTGCCCCTGGGAGCATGTGTGTTGGGTGACTCCCATTATGTGCTGCTCTGCACACGTCCACGGATGGCCATGCAAGTGCTGCAAGCATCAGTTTTGGATTACAAATAAATTTTAGCCTGTAGA
Source organism: Tolypeutes matacus (assembly GCA_026826555.1). Lineage (NCBI taxonomy): Eukaryota > Metazoa > Chordata > Mammalia > Cingulata > Chlamyphoridae > Tolypeutes > Tolypeutes matacus. The sequence continues at coordinate 3,384,587 of JAKSZT010054518.1, read as the reverse complement.
CGAATTAAAAAATATGGGATCTGTGAATGATGAGGATTGACTGTAATTCCTTCACTCTGTAGCATTACTCCTGAGAGCCAGGCACTGTGGTAAGTGTTTGGAATACAGCTGGAGACAGGCCCAAGTCCCTCCCTTGTGGAGCGTATGTTCTAGTGGGAGGAAGCAGACAATCAATACATATTTACTATTAGGCAGTAACATGGGTTGGACTGTGCCCCCCGAAAAGCTGTGTCCAAGTTCTAGTCCCAGGTCCTGTGAAGGTGACTGTTTTAAAATCGTCTTTGAAGGTGTGGTTGGCTAAGCTGAGGTCCGACTGGATTAGAGTGGGCCCTGGTGTCCTTCTAGGAAGAGGAGCTTGTGACACAGAGATAGGGGGAGTGCAGCAGCTGCCAGCCAGGGACTGCCAAGGCTTGCTGCCCGCCAACCACCGGCAGCTGGCGCGGCCCTGCTGACCTCTGTTTCAGACTCTGGCCTCCAGCACTGCAAGACGGCCGGTTTCTGCCGCTTTAAGCCCCTCCGGTTTTGGGTGCACCATCGTAGCCAGCCCTAGGAAACTAAGACGGCGGAGGTCCTGGGGGGAACAGAGCAGGGACTTGAACAGCCAGTGTTCATGGGGGTCTGCAACTTCGGAGAAGAAGGACCTCAGTTTAGAGGTCTGCGGACTGAAGACCTGGGAGACGGGGCCATGCAGTGGCCGGCAGGGCTGGAAGGGGCAGCCAGGACCAAGGCCCTGCTGGGACCGGGGACGGCAAGGAGGTTGGAGGACGGGTACAGGGAGAAGCTCAAGGTGCAGACCGGCTTCTCTGTCCTGCCTCTCGGGGCCAGCCCCAGGGGAGGTCTCCCAGGGGCTTTGGAGACATTCTTCCTGCCCCTCTAGTTCAAGGCAAACAAGCCATCCCAGGCCTGTGTCACACAGCTCACGTTTCTCTCCCGTCCTGTCCCGTTGCCTGGGCATGTTCGAGGGTGGCAGCGGAAAGGCTCGGGCAGAGCCCGGCTTCCTGTGCGCTTACCAGCCAGGGGGCTGCAGGTCCTTCCCTCGGCGCCTAGGGCTTCCACCACGCAAACGAGGCCACGGATGGCTGCCCACAGCTTTCTTGGGAATTACTTTCTGTTCCCTAACCAGACAAGTTGTGTTTTCTTTACTTTTTTTTAAAGGTATAGACTATTTCAAGCTTCTTTACAAATGCAGAGGACATTGCAAAAAACATCCATCTATCACATAGCTTGGTCCCAGTTTAGCTTTTTGCCAGATTTGCTGCAGGGCTTAAAAAATACAAGAACCAAAAGAAACAGGAAACTCTCCGCATCTCATTCTTCCCCTGCTTCAATCCTGAATCATCAGCTTATCACTATTATGAATGATTTGCTAATTTCACTATCTCAGTGCCTTTCCATAGATGGTGTGTTGGGCACGTTTTCAGGCTTTTTGTAAATGGGATTGTGTTGTAAGAGCCCTTCTGCAGCTCGCCCTTTTTGCTCAATGCAACGTTTCCCAAATTAATCTCTCCTGCTATATGTGGCTCTAGTTCTTCCATTCCCCTTGATGTGGAATGTTCCATTCCATAGGTATTCTGTAATTTACTTATTCTTCTGCTGATGGGTGAATGTTATTTAAGTTTTTTCTCCTACACATCTCCGTGCCCATTCTCGTACAGGTCATCTTGAGTAGTTCCTTATGGACAGTGGCTTTCAAACTGGAGGTGGCAACCCATTAATGACAAGCACCCCAAAAGGGAAATGGAATAGACTAGCACAGAAAGGAAGACACTAGCCCAAAGCATGGGTCACGAGTTGATTGTGTCTCCCAAAAAGTAGGCTGAAGTCCCAACCCCCATATCTGTGAGTGGGTCCTTGTTTGGAAATAAGGTCTTCGCAGATCTCATCCATTTAGGATGAGGCCACGCTGGAGTGGGTGGGCCCTGAACCCACTGGCTGGTGGCCTTGTAGGGAGAGGAAAGAGGCGGAGAGGAGAAGCCCCGAGAACTCACAGCTGGTGCAGTGCAGTCGTCACACCGATTGGTATGTTGCATTTGAGGTTAGAAAGTTTCTTAACTTTCTGAAAGGAGAGGATTTCTCCAGAAGCCTATCGTCGTATATCTCATTATGAGTTGTTGTTCTTCAGACTTGATTTTATGGACCTGCCGTTGGTGTTTTGTTTTCTTAGAGAAACACTCATCTTAATGACATGCTATTTAATTTCTCTGCTGTCAAGAGGCAGAATTAAGTTATTCTTTTTTTTTTTTTTTCAAAGAATGATTTAAGTAGAAAATCATGAATGCAAAATGCTGTAGTTAAAAATCAGCAGATAAGCTGATGGATCATCTGTCACTTGGCTCTTGCAATAAAGGGAAAGAAAGTGATATTTAATCATTTTCAAAAAATAAAAACAATGATGATGGATTTGGTGTATTTTGATGCTGGATGACTCATTAGGGAAAACTATTTTCCAGTTAATAAAGGAACTAGTACCTTCCATCTCCCCCTTGATCAGACAGTGCAAATCAAAGAAGACTCTTTTCAAGGGCATATCAGGTCTGTTTAAACTATTTAAACATACAAACAGTTGCTACTAAGCATTGTTTGAATTGGAACTCCTATATCTAGGTGGCAAATTGGTGACCTACAAACCTGTTTTGTTTGGACTGCACTTTGTTTATTTTTTCCCTCTTCCATTTTGTCCAAAATTATAAAAATCAGGAGATTTGGCATAAAAATATGGAGATACTAGAAGATCTGGTCGTATTGGGTCAGCATTTGTGATTGGCCACACTGGCCGCTCAGCTCAGAAGGCGCCATGCTCTTGTGTTCACCGCAGACCCCTCCACTCCCTATCATGCCCCTGAAATAGGTTGGCTGGTTGCTGGCTGATGTTTACCACCACGAATGCAGTGGTACTTTTCTCATAGGAAAGAAGTATTTCTTGATATATTTTTTAGCTATGGGGCTCTATGGGATTGAGTAACGCCCCCCTCCCCCACCGATCGTGTCTACCTGGAACCTCAGAGTGTAACCCTCTTTGGAAATAGGGTCTTCACAGGATTAAGGTAAGGGTGGAGACACTGGATTGGGGGGCCCTGGGTCCAGTGAGCATATCCTCAGGGGAGACAGAAAAAAGACACAGGAGAGGGCCATTTGGAGATGGGAAGGATGCAGCCACAGCCAGGGGACCCCAAGGGATGATGGTAATCCCCAAAAACAGGAGAGAGGCAGGGAATTGCTGCTCCGTCGGAGCCTCCAGAAGGCACTCCAGCTTTCAGCACTGTGAGCGCATAGATTTCTGTTGTCTGAAGCCACCCAATTTGGGGTCATTTGTTATGGCCGCCCCAGGACTCTAAGACAGTACCCTTACACACGTTATTAAGGTTCTTGTGCCTCAGTTTCCTCTTTTAATTTTCTAAAAATCTTTAAAACTGGGTGAATAACAGTATTCACCTTATAGGGCTGTTGTAAGGATCAAAGAAGTTTAGATGTGTAAAGCTCTTAAACTGCGTCCATAATAATTTAAGTTATTGTTATCAGCCATGCCTCCATTGAGTTTCAAGATATATGAGAAAGCATATTTCTTTGTAGGAACAAAGAATATTCTTCTATGTTTAATATGCAAACAAAAGGTTTCTAAGTTGAAAGAAACAGCTAAGACACCCATGAGTAACAAAACTGAGGACGTGCTATGATGGAGACACAGAAAAGATACATGATGGGAAACTTAATGAATTGATAAAAGGGCCTAGAGTCCGAACAGGATTTCTTCCTCTCCACAGCTGAGACACGTGCTGCTGCTGGCCCCTGCAGGCACCAGAGCCCCCTCCCCAGCCCCTTGTTCTCCATAGACTTGAAGAGAACTCACTCGGACCCAGGGGAGAGGGGCTCTTGGGAGGCAGGGGCGGCCTGGCTGGAAGGCAGAGGGCTGGGGTTCCTGGCGGCTCCTCAGCTCTGGCCGGCCCTGGGAGCTGCTTCGGCCCCCAGCTCTCGGGACCCCTTCTGTGAGATGAGGGCTCCTGCACCTTCCTTGCAGGCTCACTGCGGGTATTAAATGAAGTAAAACTGAAAAGCAGCCCAGCTTTTGGAAATGTTCTTCACGGCTTCTTCCCTCAGCAGAAGTCTACCCCCAAAGACTTGAATCCAAATGCAGCACTTTTTGAAGATTTTCCCTCTAAAATGGATTTTTTTTTAAAACAAAATTTTTACAATTAGGGGAATGAACATGGATCCTTAAAGAGAATTTCAAGTTACGTTTGTGTTTCTCCCCAGAAACTCTTTTGGATTCCACTTTTACCCGATTCAAAGCCCTCAACCAATAAAGCCTGTAACTGTGCCTGCGTTCTAGAGCAGACAGGAGGCCGGGCAGGTTTAAAAGGCTCCCTGAGAGGGCCCTGCTGTGGCCCTGGTGTCCGTGTGCTGTGGCTGCCTGCGGGGCCCCAGGCACAGATAGTGCCTGAAATACAAAACTGGAAGGGGGTTAAAATTCCACATCAGCTGATGCTTATAGGGCTGGGAGTTTGGTTCTTATGAGCTGGGATAGTTTTGTGGTTTGCCTGAACCTCTATGGGAAGGTAAAATGCCCCCGTCATTTAAATGTACAGTCTTTGGAGTCAGAGCTAGGTTCAAATCCAGGCCCTGTCATTTAGTAGCGGTGCCACCTTAGGTGACTCAAGCCCTCCATAACTCAGCTTCTCACTTGTGGCCTGGGGAAGAGAATAATACCTGCTCCAAAATTTGCTGTGGGGCCTAGATGAGATGATTCATGTAAAGTGTTGAGTTCAGTGCCTGGGGAACAATCTCTTCACAAAGGGAAGAGAAGTTTGGGAACAAAGGCCCCGTGTGGCAAGGGACTCCACCCCGCCTGACCTGAGCCCTGGGGAGGTGTGCGTCTCTGTGGCACTTTGATCAGCAGGTGTAGAACCAGTCTGTGCTGTCAGTGATTTGGTGTTTCTGGCAGGTTGAAATGCCTGTCTTTGTATGGCATCTCTGGATGCTAATTTAGGTTTTGACAAATGCTGAGAGGACAGATGAAGCAGATCTGAGGGTCAGGGTCGGCCCCTGGTTGTCCAGTAGGCAACCCTTAGACACTGGCCAACTCCTCCCTGCAGTGCAAAGTATGTCTCCAGTTTCTCCTTATCCCAGGATACAGTCGGATTCCCGTTTATAATTATGATTCTCTCAGTGCTGACCAGCTCCTCAAATTGTGAGAGACCTTTCTCCCTGAGAGGGTCGTATTGAGGAAAAAGAACCCCCGACCAGCATTTTAGGAGGCTGCGCCCGCCTTGGTTGATGCCTGCAGCGCTTCCAGTCTTTTCTTCTTGAAGGTAGAGCGCCGCTTCTGTGGGGTGCCTCTCACTCACACGTGTCCATCAATAGGTCTCGGAGCCCTAGCAGTGCAGGGGAGGGGACTCCCAGAGGTTCAAGAGAAGACCACTGTGGCCCAGCTGGGGCCAGGAGAAGAGGGTTAGAGGTCATTTTCAGGCCTGTGGGTGAAAACATTCATGGGCCGTGAGCTTTTGGCTTGGTGTGGGGTGGGGGTGGGGTGGGAGCTTCTAGGATGACCTGTATCTACCTGAACTCCAGCAGAGCCAGGGAACCTCCTGAGGACGGTGCGGACTTGCTGTCTTCTGCGATTAGGTGTCAGTCCCTGAAAGGCTGCTAAGTGGCAGTTCCAGGACCCCTGCTGGGAAGAGGTGACTGGATTCTCCACTGAAAGGGTTTTAAGGAACCGGGTAACAACCACAGCTATGGAATTTGTCTTCCATCTGTTGGGCTGGTAATAGTTCTTTCCTAAGATAGAAAGTGAATTGATCTTCGATTGAAATGGAAACAACTTATAATTAAACATTTGCAGCCAAAGCATATTTATAGTTAAGGTAGTTACATTTTTCATTGCCAACAGATGCCAGTGAAGCAAGAGAAACGTGTGTGCGTGTTTAAAATCTGTTAACAATGGTAGTCTTTATCCTATTTCTTTTCTCTGGTGTCTTAGTGACAAGAAAATAGAAGGCAATTGTGCACCGTGAAATTGAGTTGAATTGGGAAGGGCAGGGCTCGTGAAAAGTGTATTTTTTTCCTGTGACAATTCATTCAAGTTACCTTCACCATCTGTTAAAAATGTTTTATCTATTTGGGGTTTGCTGGGTAGAAGTAATTGTCATTTCCACACTATTGATCCACTCCCTTCTCCTTTCTCTTAAAGATGAGGCTGGTCACTTCCCTCATTTGTATACAAAAGGTTTGAGACCTGTAGCTGATTAAAACAATCCTAAGTAGTGGAATAACATCTCACATTTATATCTGCTTTGTATTCTGTGTGGAAGATTCTTCTTTATTTTAGCTTCACATATTTAAAAAGTAATACAAAGTCATTGTTGAAAAATTGGAAAACGAAAAGTATAAAGAACCACTGTTAATATTTTTTCCTAGTTCCATTTAGTGTTTTTACTGCTTGAATTTATTACAATTTTCTCTCCTGCTTTTTTCAGCTTAACATTTCTTCATAGGTATGTGCCAACGTGATTGCAAACTTATTGTAAACTTCTGATAGCTCCTCACTGTTCTCTCATTTGGGTGCAACATAATTTACTTAACAATTTCTCTAATAGAGGCCAGTTAGGCTGTTTCTAAATATTTTACTGTTCTATGTAATTCTTGCATCTTTGTCTTTTAGATTCTTTCTTTAGGTACATTCCCAGAAGTGATTTTACAGGGTATTGACATTTTAAAAGATTTATTATGTGATTTGCAAAACTGCTTTCCAAGAAATATTAGTCAATACCCAACAAGACATATATGATATACATGTCTTATCTTCATAGCACTGAGTGCTAGCATATTAAGATTCTTGCTTATTTGATAAGTGTGAGCACATATTTAACTATTTTCTAAATTGCTTTTTCTAACGGGGCTGAAAAAAGGTTCTGAGGTTTATTGGCCGTTTGTATTTCTATTTTTGGAAATTGTCTTTCCACATCTTTGGCAGTGAAACACAGTGGTTGAGAACACAGGCTTCATGTCTGTGTTTGCGTCCTGTCATTTCCTAATGACCTTGATACCTCAGTTCCTTCATTTGTAAAACGGGGACAGTAATGTGCCTCCCTATGCCACTTATCAGTGTATTGTTTCTCAGCTCCAGTTCACACTTAAGTGCTTGCTCTGGAATAACGGGCTGGGCTCTAAGCACTTCTCCTTTGCAGTGAGCATGGTAGAGGGTGCTGGAGAAACAATGCAGGAGGAAAGGCCTACTATTTTGTCCTCTTGCCACCGCTTGGCTTCACTGGCACTTGTGGTGGACATCCAGTGAACACATGAGACACAGAATAATAAAGTAGTCAGTTCAGTTCTTCATACATAGAAAGCACCCAATAAGTTTTAGTTCTTTTCCCTCCCCAATTCAAGTCCTTCACTGTCACAGAGAATGAAGTACCTCATTTGGCATTCATAAAAACCTTATGAAATCATCAAGGTAGGTGTCATTTTATCCACTTTTGCAGATGAATAAAAATCAAGGCACAAAGTTTTTTGTTTTTAACTATTTAGCTTCACACAGAGAGTTAGAAGCAAAGGAGCAACCTGAGTGTTGCCTCTGGGATTTGTTTTCACCTTACTTAGAAGGTAATAAGTTATTCCATGCTCTGCAGATCTGTTTTAATTTGCACCTTTCATCACTGTGAAGTGGCTCTCTTTATCTCAAATTGTACTTTTTGTCTTAAAATCTACTTTGATATTACTATGACTATATCAGTTTTCTTCTGGTTACTGCTTGCATGATATATATATCTTTCAAACTTTTAATTTCAACTTTGTGACTTAGATGTTTTAGATGTCTTTCTTGTGTTTTTTAATTTTGCCACTCTGTCCATCTTTGCTTATTAAATGGCATATTTTGTCCATTTACATTTAATGTGATTATAAATAATTTGTGTTCTAACCTATGATTTAAATTTTTTCTCATTGCCTCTTCTCCTCTATATTCCTTTTTTAAATTTTATATTATTTATTTTACTTTCATCAATTTTTAACACCCCCCACCCCCCATTTTTGCTGTTTTTGTATCCATTTGCTGGGCGAGTCTCTGTTTCTTGCCCTCTCTTCTCATCCTTCTCCTTCTGTCTTCACTGGGATTCGATCCTATGAAACTCCAATGGGGGAGAGAGGCGTTCTGCCACCTGCACCACCTTAGTTCCTGGTTTTTCGGCACGTCTCGACTTGGCCCTCCCTTTGTGTCACTCTCCTGTTACATCATCATCTTACTGCGTGGCTCGGTGGGTCCTGGCACGCCCACACGTGGGGCCTGGGGGCTCGCCCGCTCACGGGGCCTAACGGCCTGTGTACCTTCTATGTTTTTCTTTTATTTTACCAGGAGGTCCTGAGGATCGAACCCAGGTCCCTGCATATGGGAGATGGACGCCCAACCATTTGAGCCACATCCTCCCCCACTCTAATGTTCTTTTCTTGCTTTCTTTTGGATCAATTGAAGGAAAGGATGGAACAATAAAAAAATTAGCTTGGAAGTTATACAATATTTTATTATTATTATTTTAATCCATGTCTTTTGAACTTATCAAAGTCTAATATTTTTGGAAACTACCATCTTTCTGGACAATTACTTATAATACTTTAATTCTATTTATCATTCTTCCTACTTATATGTTATATTTTAAAATATTTTTTTCTATAAAAGACATTATTAGTGTTGTTTTATATAGGCAATATTCACTTATTTTACCCATATATTTGCAATTTTCTTTGTTCTTTTTCCTTTCTGTGTCCCTGGTCTTCCATTTGGGATCACTTTTCTTCTACCTTCTTTAGTGTATACTATAGATCAAGGTCATCAGTTCTTGTTTGTCTGAAAATGTCTTCATTTCATTTTCATTCTGGAAGAATATTTTCCCTGGTAATAGAAATCTAAGTTGGCAATTATTTTCTTTCAACACTTTGAATATATCATTATGTTGTCTTCTGGATAACATTGTTCTTGTTGCACAGTTATTTTCAGTCTAACTATTTTTCTTTCAAAGCAATCTTCTTTCTGTATCTTTTTAAAAAACAAAAAAATTTTAAGGTATAATTTGGATGCAAAAAAATGCACTAATTTAAAACGTATGTTTCAATGAATTTTGACACATTTATTCACCCAAGTAATCAGCACCACAATCAAGGTGCAGAATATTTTCATGATATTTTGAATGTATCACAGTCAACTTCCCTCTCCTATGTTTCAGGCAACCACTGGCCTGTTTTCTGTCTCTATAGATTAGATTGGTCTTTATTTTAGAGTTGGATATAAATGAAATCATATGGTATGTACTCTTTGTGTCTGGCTTCTTTTGCACAGCATAATGTCTTTGAGATTTATGCATGATGTCATGTGTATCAGTATTTCAGCCTAACTATGAAGTTTTAAGAGTTATTTTTATAAAGCGTACCAGTCCTTTAATAGATACATGTTCTGCAAACATTTCCTCCTAATATGTGGCTTCCCTTTTCATTTTCTTGTCAATCCCTTTTGAAGAGCAAAAATTTTAAATTTTGATTGAAGTCCAGTTGATCAATTTTTAATTTTATGGTTCATTATCTTTGTGTCCTATTTAATTTTTACCCTACCTGAGATCATAAAGATTCCATACTGTGTTTACTTGTAGGAGTTTTATAGCTTTAGTTCTTATGTTTAGGTTTATGATTAATTTGAAGATAATTTTTTTATATGGCATGAGGTAAGGAGCCAGATCCTTTCCTTTTCCTTTTCTTTTTTCCTGTCATTTCTCTACTTCCTCCCTCCTCTCTTTCCACCAATTCCTTCTTCTCTCCCATTGGTCATGTCATCTGTTAACAAAGACAGTTTTACTTCTTTTCCCATCTGGTTACTTTTTTTTTCAGTTTCTGTTCTTAAGGGTTTATTACAGTTATAATAATGTGAGGCTTTATTTATTAAAGAAATCATGATTTAAACTTTCACGAATAAACGTCTAAAGTAGAACTTAAGTTGGTAATAACAGAGCAACACAAACAGAAATAAAATTGGGAGAGAACTTTAAACAATGTCCTGAGAACTTTCACAGACATGAGATCCCTACTGAAAGTTGGTAAATTTGAAAAGAAGCTGTATTACTTTCATGTACGTCTTATAAACCTTTAAGAATAAAATAGGTTTTCCCAAAGCTTTCTGACTATAAAACTCCATCTCTAATGAATATTAATATCTCCATAGAACCCAAACTCATTTTATGAAAGACTGCAATCTGATTACCTTTTATTTCTTTTTCTCTCCTTATTGTTGGGAACTTAAGTACAATGCTGTATAGAAGTGGTGAGATTGGACAGCATTACCTTCTTCCTTACCCTGAAAACATTGTCTTGCATTGTTAAGTATATTATTAGCTGTAGTTGTCTTTGTGGATGCCTTTTATGGGATTAAGGAAGTGTTCTTCATTCCTCCTTTTCCAAGAGGATTGTGTCTCAGATGTTTTAGATGTGTTCTTTTTTTTTTTTTTTTTACTTTATTTTGTACATTTAATAATTGAAAACATAAACAATTAAAAACTAAAAAGTAAACACAGGTGAATAAATATATACATTTCTCAATTAAATGTAATGGATACATGTAAATTTTTTTTTTTTTAATCAAACAATATATTACACAATATATTTGGTTCATAGTAATGCATTCATACAGTGTTTGTCCTTTTGTGTCTGCCTTGCTTCACTCAACATAATGTCCTCCAGGTTCATCCATGTTGCCATATGCTTTATGACTTCATTTCTTCTTACAGCTGCATAATATTCCATCATGTAAATAGACTACAGTTTATTTATCCATTCGTCTGTTGATGGACACCTGGGTTGTTTCCAACTTTTGGCAATGGTGAATAATGTGGCTATGAACATCGGTGTGCAGATGTCTGTTCGTGTCACTGTTCTCAGTTCTTCTGGGTATATATCCAGCAGTGGTTTTGCCGGGTCACGTGGCAAGTCTATATTCAACTTCTTTAGGAACTGCCAAACAGTCCTCCACAGTGGCTGCATTCTGTCCCACCAACAGTGAAGATGTGTTCCTATCTCTCCACATCCTCTCCAACACTTGTAGTTCTCTGTCTTTTTCATAGTGGCCATTCTGATAGGTGTGAAATGATATCTCATTGTAGTTTTCATTTGCATTTCCCTAATCATGAGTGACGTTGAACATTTCTTCATGTGTTTTTTTTTTTTTTAATTAATTAATTAATTAATTTTTTTATAAATATATATGCATATATGTGTATTTGCTTACAAAAATGTTATTTATATATATATATATACACATATATTTTAAGAGGTGCTTAGATTACCCAAAATATTACACGGAACCCACTGGGATTCCCATGTTGCCCACCTCCCACACCTCCCACCACATCCCACACAAACATCTCCCACAGTGTGGCCCACCAACCTCAATGAACTTACACATCCTGGAGCCTTGCCACCAACCATAGACCACAGTTCACACTGTAGACCACACTCTCTCCCACTCAGTTCTGAGTGGTGTGTGCTGATTTAAAATGGCCTACATCCATTGCCACAACAGTACTCAGGACAACCTCCAACTCCCAAAGAAGCCCCTGTATTTCAACTGCTCATCCCCTCCCTACCCAAAAACTGTCAAGTGGCCACTGGCTCCACCTCATTGTTATAATTTCTTGCATTGCAAGAATCACCATATGTGAGCAAGAGAATACCATCAAGTCCACTCTAGTCCATAGTTCTTCCCCCAATCCAGAGGCGACTGGGATGGTGATGTCCACTCCAACTCCAAGTGAGAGAGGGCTTATATCCCATGGATATGGTGGGTGGGATGATCCTGCCTGCAGATGCAGGCCCTCTCCATTCCCTGGGATGGCC
>JAKSZT010054518.1:3343254-3362999 GCA_026826555.1 Tolypeutes matacus | reverse complement strand
GTTGGGAAGTTTTCAGCCATAACTTCCTTCAACACTCCTTCTGTTCCCTTTCCCTTCTCTTCTCCTTCTGGGATGCCCATAATGCGTATGTTTGTGCGTCTTGCATTATCGGTTAATTCCCTGAGACCATACTGGATTTTTTCTATCTTTTTGTCTATCTGTTCTACAATCTCTTTGATTTCAACTGTATTGTCTTCCATATCACTAATTCTTTCCTCTGCCTGTTCAATTCTGCTGCCATGTGAGTCCAGCGTCTTTTTCATTTCTTGACTTGTGTCTTTGTTCGCCATCATATCCATTACCTTTTTAGGTGTGTTAGCTATTTCTTCAGTATGTTCTCCCAGTGTCTTCTTTATATCCTTAATCTCTTCCTTCAGTTCTTTAAGTTGGTCCATGATATTTGTTTGGATAGCTTTGATTAGTTGTTCGATGTACTGCATTGCTTCCTGGTTTTTATTTTGTGCACTGGACTGGTCCATGTTTTCCAGTTTCTCAGAGTCATTTGTATTTTTCTGTTGCCCTCTGGTCATCATATTATCTTGATGGGTTTGTTCAGTTGATTAGCTTTTCTCTATTGTCTAGAATTTTATTTAGCTGTTGGTTCTGTGTGTGAGTTAAGTTTTCTCTTTGGCAGTTTTTCTTTTTATTTTATTTCCTTGCTTCTTTCTATGTTCCCTTGAAGGCAAAAGGTTAGGGCCAGAGGAATCAAAAGATGTAAGGAAGGCAGAAGGATAATAGAAATATTGATAAAAGTTAGAAGAGGGGCAAAATGAGACTTAATGAGATGAATATTTAACTTGTGTAGGCAGTGTAGAGTACTAGGAAAAAATACGGAGTTCCTACAATGGACTGGGAAAACAAATGGAGGAATATATATATATATATATATATAGTGATTTAGAAGGCTAGAATTATGAGGAGGGAGAGAAATAGTAGAGAAAGGTCTGAAAGGAAAAAATTAATACTAATAAAAAAAAAAAGAAAAAAGAAGAAGAAAACAAAATAGATGGGATAGAAATTGACACCCTTAAGTTGTGGGCCTATGAAAAAATGTTGTCTCTAAGAGCCACAACAGAAAACAGAAGGCAGAAAGATGCAGGAAGGATAAGCGATAGTTTGTAATACAGAATCAATATATACAGCGAGTGGGAAATTACTGAATAAGAAGCCTAGCAAAGAAGCGACCAGCTGGCAGCAACCTATTTAAAAAAAAAAATAGAAGGAAAAAGGAAGGGGGGAGGAAAACGGGAATAATAGCAATAGACCAGAAAGTAACAGAGAGAAACCAAAGATCCACACAGGCAAGCAGTCAAACAGAGCTAAGGGGGGTCAATGATTCCCCTAGGGTCCACGTGGATCCTTCCTGCCTACTTGTGTTTATCAATGAATTTCCCCACAGGGTTCTATATGCAGGTCCTGAAGCAGCTTTTAGCTATTAAACTAAATTAAAAAGAATTTATTTTTCATTTGTTGAGGTGACCTCACTTTTTTTTTTTTTTTTTTTAAAGCCAAATGCAGGACCCAAAATAATTCCTCCTCTAGACCAACCCCCTTACGGAAGGGACCGTAGCTGGGCCCGTGGAAATTAATCAAGCACGTCCCACTTTCCGGACTCCCCAGGTTAGCTGAAGCTCTGATGTTAGTCAGTGAGGAGTGCTAAAGACGGCGGATTCCGCCCCTTCTGGCGCCGAGCTTCAGCGTCACCGGGCTGCTCAGTAAATCAGTTTGAGTGCAGATTCGCGTCTGCTCTCAGCCTAATGGTGCTTCAGGTCGGCTTATCTGCTCCCCAAAGCTATGGGGCGGTGCAGGCAGCCAGATCGATGTCTGAAAATATAAAATACCCTTCCCTGTCTTCCAACCGAACCCTCCCTTCTTTGGGAAGTGTCCCTTCCTCCTGGCTCCGCAGCGGCCCGGGTCTTATCCCTGGGTGACTAGGGAAATCAGCTACATTGCCCGACCAAAATCCCCCCTCCGGTTCACTGGGTGCTGACTAGCTCGCCTGCTCTGCGCACACAAGGTCCAAGGGGCGCCAGGCAGCCAGATCCCCAGAAAATATAACTTTTTCGCCCCGCCCGCGGCTCCAAATCGCCGTTTTATTTATTTTTCCCTAACCGCGGGGCTCAGCCACCTGTGCCAACCTCCACCGGCAGCCTCAAAACTCACGAATCTCCACCGTTCGGTCCACGCCGCCGATCCGCGCAGATAGATGTCCCAAGCCTCTCACTCCACGCGTGCACAGCACAGACCCCCGGGCAGGACCCCATCCCCAATCCGCCTCGCTCTGGGAGCTTGCAGTGTGCGCCCTCCTACACTAACGCCATCTTGCCGGGAACTCCTTCATGTGTTTTTTTGCCATTTGTATTTCTTCTTTGGACAAATGTCTATTCAAGTCTTTTGCCCATTTTTTTAATTGGGTCGTTTGTGTTTTTATGGTTGAGTTGTAACATCTCTTTATATATATCCTGGATATTAAACCCTCATCAGATATGTGATTTCCAAATATTTTTTCCCATTGAGTCGGCTGCCTTTTCATCCTTTTGACAAAGTCCTTGAGGTGCAAAAGTGTTTAATTTTGAAGTGGTCCCATTTATCTATTTTTTCTTTTGTGGCACGTGCTTTGAGTGTAAGGTCCAAGAAACCACCACCTACTACAAGGTCTTGAAGATGTTTCCCTACATTTTCTTCTAGTAGTTTTATGGTCCTGGCTTTTATATTTAGATCTTTAATGCATTTTGAGTTGATTCTTGTATAAGGAGTTGAGATAGGGGTCCTCTTTCATTCTTTTGGTTATAGATATCCAGTTCTCCCAACACCATTTATTGAAGAGACTGTTTTTTCCCATCAGCGTGGGCTTGGTAGGTCTGTCAAAAACCAGTTGACTGTATAGGTGAGGGTTTATTTCTGGGTTCTCAATTCTATTCCACTGATCGATGGGTCTATCTTTATACCAGTACCATGCTGTTTTGACCACTGTAGCTTTGTAATATGTTTCAAGATCAGGTAGTGAAATTTCTCCCACTTTGCTCTTCTTTTTTAGAATGCTCTTGGCTATTTGGGTGTCCTTACCCTTCCAGATGAATTTGGTAATTGCCTTCTCTAATTCTGTAAAGTAAGCTGTTAGGATTTTGATTGGTATTACATTGAATCTATAAATCAGTTTGGGTAAGATTGACATCTTCATGATATTTGTTCTTCCAATCCATGGACACGGAATGTCTTTCCATTTGTTTAGGTCTTTTAAAATTTCTTTTAGCATTGTTTTGTAGTTTTCTGCATATGGGTCCTGTACTTCCTTGGTTAAATTAACTCCTAGGTATTTGAGTCTTTTTGTTGCTATTGAAAATGGAAATTCCCCCTGATTTCCTCCTCAGGTTGTTCAGTACTAGTGTACAAAAACATTACTGATTTTTGCTTGTTGATCTTGTATCCTGCCACTTTGCTGAAATCATTTATTAGCTCAAGTAGCTTTGTTGTGGATACTTCAGGATTTTCTAAGTACAGGATCATGTCATCCGCAAACAGTGAGAGTTTTACTTCCTCTTTTCCTATTTGGATGCTTTTAATTTTTTTTTTTTTCCTTGTCTAATTGCCCAAGCTAGAACTTCTAGTACAATGTTGAATAACAATGGTGACAGTGGGCATCCTTGTCTTGTTCCTGATCTTAGGGGGAAAGCTTTCAACCTTTCCCCATTGAATATGATGTTGGCTGTGGGTTTTTCATATATGCCGTTTATCATACTGAGGAATTTTCCTTCTATTCCTATTTTTTGAAGTGTTTTTATCAAAAAAGCATGCTGTATTTTGTTGAATGCCTTTTCTGTATCTATTGAGATGTTCATGTGTTTTTTTTTCCATTCAATTTGTTAATGTGGTGTATTACATTGATTGATTTTCTTATGTTGAACCAGCCTTGCATACCAGGAATAAATCCCACCTGGTCGTGATGTATAAGTCTTTTGATATGCTGTTGGATTCGATTTGCAAGTATTTTGTTGAGAATTTTTGCATCTATGTTCATTAGAGAGATGGGTCTGTAATTTTCTTTTCTTGTAGAATCTTTATCTGTCTTTGGTATTAGGGTGATGTTGGCTTCATAAAATATGTTGGGTAATTTTCTGTCCTCTTCAATTTTTTGGAAGAGTTTAAACAGGATTGGTATTAATTCTTTTCTAAATGCTTGGTAGAATTCACCTGTGAAGCCATCTGGTCTTGGACTTTTCTTTGCTGGGAAATTTTTGATGACGGATTCAATCTCCTTAAATGTGATTGGTTTGTTAAGTTCTTGTATTTCTTGTAGTGCCAGTGTAGGTTGGTTGTGCATTTCTAGAAATTTGTCCATTTCATCTAGGTTGTGTAGTTTGTTGGCATATAGTTTCTCATAATATCCTCTTATGATTCTTTTTATTTCTGTGGGGTCATTTGTAACTTCCCCTCTTTCATTTCTGATTGTATTTATTTGCATCTTCTCTCTTTTTTTCTTTGTTAGTCTAGCGAGGGGTTTGTCAATTTTATTGATCTTCTCAAAGAACCAGCTTTTGGTTTTGTCGAATTTCTCTATTGTTTTTCTGTTCTCATTTTCATTTATTTCGGCTCTAATCTTTATTATTTCTTTCCTTCTGCTTGCTTTGGGATTGGTTTGCTGTTCTTTTTCTAGTTTCTCTAGTTGTTCAGTTAAATCTTTGAGTTTAGCTCTTTCTTCTTTTTTAATATAGGCATTTAGGGCTCCAGATTTCCCTCTCAAGACTGCCTTCGCTGTATCCCATAAGTTTTGATACACTGTGTTCTCGTTATATTTACTGATTTCAGTTTGCAATTTCTTCTCTGACCCATCGATTATTGAGGAGTGTGTGGTTCAATCTCCACGCATTTGCGAATTTACTTTTTTCCTATTATTGATTTCTAGTTTCATTCCATTATGATCTGAGAAGGTGCTTTGTATAATTTCAATCTTTTTATATTTATTGGGAGCTGTATTGTGACCTAATATGTGGTCTATCCTGGAGAAAGATCCACGGGCACTTGAGAAGAATGTATAACCTGCTGAGTTTGGATGCCGTGTTCTGTATATGTCTGTTAGGTCTAACTTGTTTATCATATTGTTCAAGTTTTCTGTTTCCTTGTTGATCTTCTGTCTAGTTGTTTTGTCTAATGATGTGAGAGGGGTGTGAAATCTGCAACGATTATTGTAGAAATGTCTCTTTCTCCCTTCAGTTTTGCCAGAGTTTGTCTCATATATTTTGGGGCACCCTGGTTAGGTATGAAGATATTTATGACTGTTTATCTCCCTGGTGGAGTGTCCCTTTTTATTAATATATAATGGCCTTCTGTATCTCTTAAAAGTTTTTTGCATTTGAAGTCTGTTTTATCTGATATTAGTATAGCTACCCCTGCTCTTTTCTGTATACTATTCATGTGGAGTATTTTTTTGCAACCTTTCACTTTCAGCCGGTTTGTATCCCTGGGTCTAAAGTGAGTTTCTTGAAAGCAGCATATGGATGGCTCATGTTTTTTTATCCATTCTGTCAGCCTGTATCTTTTGATTGGTGAGTTTAATGCATTCACATTCACTGATATTACTGTAAATGCACTGTTTATTACTTCTTCTACTTTATTCTTTAGTTTTCGTATGTCATCTTGTTTTTGTCTCTCTTTTTACTCTTTTGGTTATCCTTTCTGCTATTCTTTCTTCTGTACTCTCCTCCAAGCCTGTCTCTCCTGCATTTTTCTTTCAGGTTCTAAGGCTTCCTTTAATATTTCTTGCAAAGATGGATCTTTTTTGCAAACTCTCTTAGTTTCTGTTTGTTTGCGAATACTTTATACCCACCTTCATATTTGAAGGACCGTTTTGCTGGATAAAGAATTCTCGGCTGGCAGTTTTTCTCTTTCATTTTCCTAATTGCATCATACCACTGTTTTCTCGCCTCCATGGTTTCTGAAGAGAAACCTGCACTAAGTCTTACTGGACGTCCTTTGTAGGTGATCGTTTGCTTCTCTCTTGCTGCTCTGAGAATTTTCTCTTTATCTTTGACATTTGACATTCTGAGTAGTATGTGTCTTGGCGTAGGTCTATTTGGATTTATTCTCATTGGGGTACGGTGTGCTTCTTAGACATGTAAGTTCATTTCTTTCATGAGAGTTGGGAAATTTTCAGCTATTATTTCCTCAAATACTCTTTCTGACCCTTTTCCCTTCTCTTCTCCTTCTGGAAATCCCATGACACGTATGTTGTTGCGTTTTTGTGTTGTCATTCAACTCTCTGAGCCGCTGCTCAATTTTTTCCATTCTTTTTTCTCTCTGTTCTTTTCTCTCTTCAATTTTAGCTGTTATGTCTTCGGTATCACTTATTCTTTCTTCTATCATTTCGAGTCTGCTGTTGTATGCCTCAAATGTGTTTTTTTATTTTTTATTTTTTATTTATTTATTTTTAATTTTTTATTGTGGGTAAAAATCAAAATTTTCACAATACAAACCAACATTTTCAAAATGATATATAAATATATATGCATATATTTGCATTTGCTTACAAAAATGTTATTTATGTATATATATAAATATATTTTAAGAGGTGCTTAGAAACCCAAAATATTACACGGCACCCACTGGGATTCCCATGTTGCCCACCTCCCACACCTCCCACCATATCCCACACAAACATCTCCCACAAATGTGTTTTTGATCTTACCTATTGTGTCTTTCATTCCCATGAGCTCTGTTACTTTTTTGTTCAGGATTTCGAATTCTTCTTTGTGTTCGCTCAATGTCTTCTTGATGTCATCTATCTCTTCTACTATATTGTCTTTCAACTCATTAATTTGATTTTGGAAATTTGTGCTCATCTCACTGATTAGTTCTCTCAAATTCTGCATCTCTTCAGGGACTTTGATGTATTCCTTTTCTTGGCCATGTCTTCTATTTTCTTAGTATTGCTCATAATTTTTTGCTGGTGTTTAGGCATTTGGTTAGGATGTAGTTTACTCAGATGCTCAATCTCTTTCTCTTTTATAGGGATTCAGTGGCAGGAGGCTGTGAGTTACCACAGCTCTTTGATTTTTGGCGTGACCTGGATTGTTAGGATTCTCCTGCTGGTTGCTCAAAACTGGGTACTGGATCCCGTAGCTTCGTAGGGCCTTGGGCAAGGAGGCTATAGAGGCCAGGAAAAGCCTCTCCTACTTATTTTTAATTTTCTTGTGTGCACTTCCTTGGTCTGCCAGGAGATGGCGCTTTTTGGCAGCTCTCAATTCAATGCCTGTTCGGAGTATATTTGTTGTGACACAGACCATTTCAATGTGATAGAGCTTCCTGTCTGGGGGCTAAGAGCCTTGTAATTCAAACTTTCTCTGAGACAGTTCTCCACTCTTCTGTGGCAACCCCCTCCCATTTCCCAGCTAGGAAATATTTCCACTCCCCTCTGAGCACTCAACAGTCAGTCCCTGTTTGTAGAGGAGGAGATTGGGAAGTTCGTATATCTTTAGCCCCTTGCAGGCTCCCAGGCAAACAATGGCTCAGCCCCACCCGGCCTGGAAGGGCTCTCGGGACAGGGCAGACCAAACCTGGGAGTCAAAAGCCGAGTCAGCTCCAGGCTGTGTCTGTATCTCTCCCCTCTCCTGTGGAGTCCTCAATAAGTAGTCCAGGCTAGAAGAGAGGGAGATTGTGAGCATAGGATCTCTCCAGTCCTTTGCCGGCTCCTAGGGCAAACTACCATGTGGTCCTACCTGGCCTGGAAGGGCCCATGGGGCACAGAAGCCGAAATTTGCGGGTCAGAACCTGAGTCAGCCTTAGGCTCTCTCTCCCTTTTCCTGGAGTGGTAGATCCCTGGAGCCCCCTTTGTCTGTAGTCACTGGCCCAGAGGCCCGAGAATTCTAAAGAGTCTTTAGTGTGGGGGAGGTTGCTGGCAGCAGCAGCTGCTGCTGTTTCCAACTCACAGTTCTGTCGTCACGATTTCCCTCTTCTGTCCCTCTCTTCTCTGGGTGGTGTGCAGCCTTCACCTGCTGTCCTATACCCTAGAAGATCTTTTCTGGGGTTGTTTCAGCCTGTCCTCTAGCTATTTTTCTGGAGAAGAGATTCTTGTGTCTTACTAGTCTGCCATCTTTCTGGAAGTCCTCTAGATGTGTTCTAAACACATCTTTCTTCATGTATTTAGATCATCAGTTTTTTTTCTTCTTAAATTTGTTACCATGGTGAAGTACACTGGTTGATTTTTCAAGTGGTTTTTTTTTTTTTTTTTTTTTAATATTTTATTTATTTATTCATTTATCCCCCACTTGCTGCTTGTGCTCGCTGGGTCAGCCAACCACGCCGTGCGGGCGGGCCTGCCCTCACCAGGAGGCCCCGGGAACCGAACCCGGGGCCTCCCATATGGTAAACGGGAGCCCCACTGATTGAGCCACAGCCACTTCCCATTTTTCAAGTGTTAAATCAGCCTTGCATTCTTGTGATGAACCTTACTTGGTTATTTTGTATTAACATTTTTACATTTTTGCTGGATTCTGTTAATATTTTGGTAAGGAGTTTTGTGCTTATGTTAATGTGAAATATTGCGTATAGTTTTCTCTTATATTCATGTATTAGTCTGGTTATATTATCAGGGTAATGCCAGTCTCATAAAATTAATTGGCAAGTATTGCCTCCTATTCTATTTTCTGAGTTTGTGTAGAATTAGTATTATTTTTTCTTTATGTATTTAGTAGAAACAGCCAGTTAACCATCTTGTTTTGGAGTTTCCTTGTGGGAATGTTTTTAACTCTAAATTCAATTTTATTTATATATATATATATATACACACACACACACACACACATATATATACAAGGTAGTTCGGGTTATCTGTTTCTTCTTGTGTCAACTTGGGTAGTTTGTCTTTCAAGGAATTTGCTCATGTCATTTGAGTTGTTGAATTTATTGGTGTACTGTTCCTACTCATAATAGTCTCTCATGCTTTTAAATGTCTGTAGAATCTGTAGTGATGTCCTCTATTTTATTCCTATTAGTAGCTTTTATCTTCTCCCCCCCTCCCCCATTGGCCTGGCTAGAAAGTTATCAATTTTATAACTAGCTTTTGGTTTTATTGCTTTTCTACATGGGTTGTCTATTTTCTATTTCATTACTTTTGCTTTTATCTTTATTTCCTCCCTTCTGCTTAATTTGTATTTATTTATTTATTTTAAAGATTTTATTTACTCATCCATCCCCCCCTTGCTGCTCGTGCTCGCCGGGTCAGCCAACCACACCGTGCTGGCGGGCTTGCCCTCACCAGGAGGCCCCAGGAACCGAACCCGGGGCCCCCCACATGGCAAATGGGAGCCCCACTGATTGAGCCACAGCCGCCTCCCTAATTTGTATTTAATGTTCTTATCTTTTTATAGTGTTTTCCTCAGGATGGTGTGCCATGGGAGAATTAAAATCAATTTGTGAATTCTTTTTAATAGGTATGGGCAAAAAATTCGGAACCATTTTAGTTTTGTAAGAATGAGCAAATGTGTTGGTGTTGCTGGAAGCCACCTGAGGTAGAAGGGTCCTATAAACATGGAGTATGGAAAGGGAAGAAAGAACCACTGGAATAGTAGTTGGAGATATTGGTGTGAACTCATGATTTTAAAAATATGTATTTGTATATGTGTGTGTGTATATATGAAAGTATTATGTCCTTTAGATCCAGAGACCCTCTCCCTGGGCCTCTGTCCTCCCTTGATTCTGGCCTGGTAATTCTTCTGTCTTTAATGTCTTCAGCACATCATCTTTATATTTTGACCAGTTTTGCTAGTTGTCCTCAGCAGAAGAACTGGTCAGGATTGCTGAGGCTGCCATTACTGGAAGCCAGAAACATCCAACTTTATTCAATAATAGGGATATAACATGATCTATTTAACTATTCCTATACTGATGGACATTTAGTCTGTTTCCAGATTTTACCACTTCCAATAATGGTGGTTAATCATGCTTGTACATGTGTAAAGTGTTTTCTGGAAAAGGTACAGGAAAATAGAAATGTCAGGTCATAGGTTTTTGCCTATTTTGAATGGTAATGGAGACAAATTGTTTTTGAAAGTAATTTGCACTTATCTATATCTGAGCGTTCTCATTTCTCCATGCTTCAGTGCTGATACATAGACTCTTTAAAATGTAGCCTGCGTGATGAGTGATGATATCTCTTTATTATTCCAATTTTCATTTCAGTGACTGTTAGTGTTGCTGAAACTCTTTACATATGTTTACTGAATTCCCTTTTCAGATCATTTGCCTATAATTAGTTGATTTTTCTTTATTGATTTATAGGTATTCTTTATATAATTTGGATCTTAATCTCCATAATTTATGTGTCAACTATTGTCTCTAGTTTGTTTACTTGCCCCCAGGTTTTTGGGGTCTTTTGTCTTATGTATGTTTTAAATTTTGTGGTAGGCCAATTATCAATTCTGTATTCTATGACTTTGCATTTTATTTCATACCAAAATCTTAAACCTGATCTCCTATTGTTTTCCTAATTATCATGTTTATTTTTTGCATCTTAATGACTTGTATATATAACCCACCATTAAAATTTTTTTGTTCACTCCCATATTGTGGATTTTTGCTGCTTGCATTTTACTTTCACATTTCAGGCATGAATTTTAAATGAGAGCACTTGGTGACCTCTGTGGTAGACTACAAAAGGAGTTGCCTTTTCCTGTCACATCTTTTCTGTTTCTTCTTTCTGATTTTCTCTCTAATGATGATAAGACGTTTCAGTGAGAAGTGGCGACAGAGCCCTGGGAAAGTGGACTGGGGCCTTGCCTCCCACGCAACTTGCTATGTGTGTTTTTACAAACATTTTGTCTTTGTGGGCCTCCATGTCTTCAACTACAAAATGAGGGCATTAATCTACGATCTATAAATTCTCTTCTGGCTCTCACATTTTTATAAGTCTATAATGATGAAATTTAATTTTTAAAAAGATTTTTATCAATGTGCTTAAAACCTTTAAATTGAAAGCAAATTATACATTGAAAACCAGGGGCAAAAAATCATTGAAAACCTTTTCTAGCATCGTTATTCTCCCAGTGTCAATGTCTGTTTAGAGAAGGTCCGTGAAACAACAACAAAAAAGTCTGGTGTCCAAATAAGTTTGGGAAGTACTTCGTATTTCCTCTGCTCATATTTTATTCAGGGAGACTCCAAAAGCACATTAGCCTATTAAATCTCTTCCGCTTGTGGGGGCAGGTGGCTGTCTCAGAACCCTGGAGAATGCAGGAGTTCTCAGCCTGGTGTGTGTCCCTCCTGCCCCAGCCCTGCCCAGTCTCACTGCCCTGCTGGGCTGGTCTAGCCGTGTTCATTACCGTTTGGGCAGCTTGTCCTTATCTCCACCGCAGGAACCAGGCCAGGCCCAATAGAAGCCATCTCTTGTTCTGCCTGCATTTACTATTGTTTTGTGTCTGCACATGGCCCTGGAGAGCTGTGAATGGAGCTTTCAAGTCAGGCTGGTTTTAACAAAGATTTTTGAGCCCTGCCATAGACCCACCTATGAAGATGATGCCCTGTTAAGAATGCCAAGTTTCTCTTTTCAGAAACAGAAGTTATCATTCTGGCAACTTTACAGTTAAAAAGTGCTCTAACCTATCTTTGATCTGGCATCTCAGATAAAGTAATTAGTGTAAGATAAAGCTACTGGCACTGAATTCATTGCATTTCTTCTCCGTGGGCTCAGTGTTCCATTGTGAGCCTGTACATGGCATCAGTTGTGGAGAAAGACCTCAAAAGGGTGTGCCTGCATAAACTCAGACGTGTGTGTGTGTGTGTGTTTGTATGTGTGTGTGTGTGAGTGATTTCTGGTTATTCCCAGTTTTTTGCTGGATGGCAAAGTATGAGCTCTGTGTGGAAGCTAAGTGCCAGCAGTTAGCTTGGGCTCCTCAGTAATTTAAAGCCTTTTCACATAGGCATTTGCAAGGATAGAACTATGATTACAAACGTCTTGCTTAAAGCTTAAAAGAGAAAACATTTCTGTCATCATAAATCTGCTTATTTATCTCTTAGGAAACCAAATATAGTTTTAAGGAGGCAGAAATCCTCCCATTCCGGATGATCTTGCTGATCAGCTTGTTTGCTTTGTATTTATTTCCTTTTCTGTATTTATTTTTAACGAGTGGATAGGATGTCTATCTGGTGCTTATTCTCACACAACTAAACTACAAAGTATCTCTAGTAGGCTAACAAGTGGAATTTTAAGTGCAGTGCCCTAATCCTTTTTTCCTCTGTGACGCTAATAAGGGGACTTTAAGTGTAGAACTTAAAATGAGTCTACACTCAATTGGACTCATTAAAAACTTAAAATACACCTCAGCATCCAATGCCCTCAAGCAATTTGAACAGAAGATTCTCTATGTATAAAAAGGAGAAATAAGCAGATTGAGTTAAATAGGATGCAACAAACAACCATTGACGATTCAAGGGAATTCTGGAGTGATTCCTAATTGGGAGTGGTGGAGAGGCGACTGCAAATTCAGGGGTGGGAACAGCGGAGCAGAAGGAAATTGAAAGGTGGAAGGAGAGAGAATAAGACCCTACAAGGGGGAGAGAATGGGGAGGGGAGAGAAGAAAGTTGGGAATCATAAAATAAAGTGGTAAATGCTATCTCAGGAACTGAGGGACCTAGTTCAAAGACAAGAACAAAGTGCTGACAAAAATGATGCTCTCACTTAGGGCATTTGTGGGAATAGCAGCTTGTACTCAGTGAATAAAATACATCAGACTTGAAATTCTGCCCAGCCCAGGAAACACACAGGACTTTCCTAAAGGGAGGGAGGGAATTTTGCAAGGATGTGTTGGACTGGAGGATTGAATAAGAGAAAGTACTAATCAAAGAAAGGAAGTGTGTGTGTGTGTGTGTGTGTGTGTGTGGTGTGATTGGTTCTGTTCTCTTTTGGTGGTGGGGGGGGCAGGGAGGTGGTCCTATTCTGTCTTTATTACTACTTGAATTTCTTGGAAAGATTGTTGGACCATAGTTTTTCTACACATGGTTCTCCTGGGATAGATTGTTTTCTAAGATTTGCTGAATTTCTTTAAAAAGAAGAAATCTGCCAGGGTGGTCAGAAGTGTAGTTCATCAATAATCTGGTTGCACCGACCGCCCCCTTGTGGTCCGATGGGGCCCTGCGAATATTTCTGGCCCATGAGCTGTCAGTAAAAGTGACAAGTGTCACTTTCATCCAGCTGCTGGACTTCCCAGAGCCCTTCCCCAAGGTGACTGTTCCTGGAGTGAGAAGACGTGCAGTCGACCAGGGGTCTGCAAACTTTTTCTGTGAAGGTCCGGATAGTAAGTATTTTCGGCTCTGCAGGCCATGCGGTCTCTATCACAACTCTTCAACCTGGTCATCGTGGGAAAGCAAGGAACGAGTGAGCCTGGCTGTGTTCCAGAAACATTCCAGGTACAACAGGTGCCGGCTGAATTGGCTTGTGGGCCGGAGTTCTGCCCCCTGAAATAGAACTTCTGGCCGACCTACACTGGACACGTAGCATGGGTGAAAAATAAATTTATTTTTTAAGCCAGTCCAAGTTGTTTGTTACTCAGCATCACCTAGCCGATCTGACGGATTCAAAGGTGGAAGGGGGCCAAGTGTGCTTCTTGTTTTAAAGATGAGGACAATTTCCTGGGAAGGCAGCCAGGATGAATCCCCAGACCATTCCAGTTAAACCTGCATTTATTGATCGCCAGCCGTGTGCTTGTAACTATGTTCTTTCCTGATGCTTCTAAAACAGTTCCCAGGGAAGTCTAAAAATGACATCTTGCAAGAAGGATCCAAGAGTCAGGGATCCCAAAGGAGTGTGGGGAAACCAAGAACCCTTCTTAGTTTGGGGACCTGTCTCTATGGCGGTGGGGAGATGGAGGGGTAGGGGGTGGTGGTGATGGTTTGAAACCTGCCTGCTGGGGCTTTGCCTGCTGTGGAGCCTTTAGCCCTGTGGGGAAGATGGAGGTGAAGGTTTTGGTTATAAACTTACCCGTGAACACTGGCCCTCTGCGCTTCTGCGGCCTGGGCCGGGCTCAGCCAGGCCGTCACTCAGCATCGTGCTTTATTCTTTGTTGGTCTCTCCCTTACAATTACTCTGCATGCCTTGAAGGAAAGGACTGGGTCGTTTTCACCTTTATGTCCTCAGGGGCTGGCACAGAGCACTTCAGACATTTCTGTGGAACTGCACACTTGATGTCTACATGTTTTGAATCGTATTTATAGTTTCTGTAGCAATTTTTTTCTAATTCCTTAAATTCCTGTTTTCTTTCGGCTGAGAACGCCTCTTGGCTTCCTGCTTGTCTTTGTCCCCACCCTGGACACACCCAACCCTCTGCATCTGTCCCCTCCCCGCAGGCAGGTCCGGCCTAGCCTGCCCTTCTGGAGTCCTTGCTCGTTTGTAGGCAGAAGGACTTTAGCACTCACTCTGGTAGTAACGGGGCCTGGACGCGGGGCGAGAAGCTGGCAGGCGGGGAGGCGGCAGAGCCGCGGGCCTTCAGCTTGGACCTTCTCCCCTCCACGTTCTTCACAGGGGTGCCTTAGTTTCTCTCAAGACTTTTTTCTTTCTCCTCTGACTTTGCTTGGCCGGAACATATTCTTTGCAGCTCATCCTGACCAGTCTGTTTCTCCCGTCCCAGGTTCTAGCTGGGGAGGGGGCTGAAGGGCCTGCTGTGCTCATTCTGGAGCCCTCGGCGCCGTCACCAGCCCCGGCCCGCGCTCGCTGCCCACCCGGGGACCACAGCGCAGCCAGGACGCGAGCCTTTAGTTTGGGTGGGACCCGCGGGGGGCCGGGGAGACCGAGGAGGAAGGGGCACTTCCTGCCCCGGGGCTCGCGGCTCTGGCGGTGAGGCGGCCCAGCTGGTGCCTGGGGGCCCCGCGGGCTGTGCTGCGCGGCCCGAGCGGAGGGGCAGCGGCTTGACCCGGGGAGACGAGCAGGTGGCAGGACGCCGCTTGGCCTGGGCTGAGGCTCCAAGGCGGGGCCGGAGGAGGAGCCTCCTGAGGCCCGCGGGGCCGGGCTGGGGGTCTGCAGCACCGGAGGCCTCCACCATGCGCGGGGCTGGCCTTGCAGGGCGCCCCCTCCGAGGCCGTCCCTCTGGGCAGCGCCGTCAGATAACCCGAGTGGGTACTGGGCATCCGGAGGAACAGAGGGGCGGTCCCTGGGGTCTTGAAAGCGCCACCCAGGAGAACAGGTTTTCCTCTAAGGGGAGGGGTGAGCCAGTCTTAATTTTCTTCCCTTTAAGGTGCAAAGTGTCTCCTAAGCCTCTGTGCACAGAAGACTGAAGCCCTTTGTGAAGATACTCCCCAGCAAGTGTGCTGGCGGATGTGCAGGTGTCTGTAAGGAGGAGGAGGGTGATGAGGAGCAGGAGGAGCGGGAGGAGCGGGAGGGGCGAGGGGGGTAATGGGGGCCTGGGGGCCTACCGAGGCCTTTCTGACCAGCCCCTGCTGCTCTCCCTGAGCTCACAGGCTCTAGCCACACTGGCCTTCCTCTCGGATCCCGCAAACACCCCCACAAGCCTGCCGGGCCTGGGGCTGCGGCCTCCTGCACCGGCGCCTCTGTAGATGTCCACATGCTCCCCTCACCTCCTTCCCATCCTCCTGCAGATGTGGCCTCTGCAGTGGGGCTTCTCTGGGCTCCCTTTTAACGTCAGCACCCCCTCCCCATGGACCCTGGTTCTCCCTGTCCCCCCCTATTTTATTTTTCCCCATAGCACATGCCACCATCCAGTTAGTCACTTATGTCATGCTCCATGTCAGCCCTTGCCCACTAGAGTTCAAGCTTTTCAAGGGCAAGAATCTGTGACTTTTGTTGCACTGTTGTATCCTCAGTACCTCAAATGGTGCTTAGGAGGGGCTCAGTACTTGAACGAACGAATGAATGAACGAATGGACAAATTACATTGTTGAACATTAAGTGCTTAGCACTGTTCTTGTCCCCCTTTTCACAGCTGCTGTGGTCCCCCAGCTAGTGAAGGGTGGAGGCAGGTTTGAGCCCAGATGGAGCCCCTCACTGCTGCTATGAACATGCGTGTGCGTGTGCCCCCATTTGTGTGCATGTTTGCACGAGGAAGGTCAGGACCTGCTTCCTCTCGTGAAGCTGGCTCAGCCCGGAGAAGCCTCTCCCCTCTCTGAACTTCAGCCCTTCATGTCAACCTCTTCCCTTGGCCTCCGGCTGTGTGCTGTCCTGCAGGGGTCTTTGTTTCCCACTCTGTTAGCCCCCTGTGGGGAAGGCAGGGGCTGCTACTGCTCCCTTATCTGCCCCGGAGTCCAGGGCCAGCTCTAGATGATGCTGGGAGCGCAGCAGTGTTTTAAGACTGACTGTTCTGCTTGCCCTTCTTCTTCTAGAAGCAATGGCCAGGGAAACCATAAAACCAACCTTCACAGTTGCTGGTAACCCAAACCAGTTCTCAGAAACCATCGCCAGGAGAATGAGCCCCACATCGCTCGACCTGGTTGTCTTTATTTTCTTTCCATGCTGTGATGTCACCTAGTAGCACAGAGGAGTCAGTGTGGGTGGAGAACAGTCAAATTGTTTGCGTACCTACGACACATCAGCAGGAGCTACAAGAGGTGTGGCCAGGACTCGGGGCTCAGCGTGCAACCTTTCATGTGCAATCAACATCTTCCCATGATGCCATCCTTCGTCCACTGCACAGCCCTTCTCAAGTGTCCCATGGGCTTTGTACCCACATGGAGCCGGCTGAATCTGAGGCTCCATGCTGATTACTTGCTTCATATGTGGCCACGCAAACGTGGTTTTCTTAACTTAAGGAGGACAGGGCTTAAAACTGGGGTGACTGGGAATGCTGACTCGTAGTTCAAAAAGAGGGAACCCGCTTCCACACTTGGTAAACACCAGCTGTGTTCTTGGCTCAGATTACTCTGGGGGTTGTAGCAGTGTAACTGGGCTGCAGCTTCCTCCTTGTTATCTTGCTTCCAGGGTCTTGCTGACTGAGATACAGCTTTCCAAGATCTACTGACAGCACATCTTATTTTGTGTCCTTCAAACAAACACGTCATCTCCTCCAGGTCAATCCATTTCACTCTTGAACAAGATTGCTCACCCATTCAAATAAGATGTTAGCTCTTTCTCTCCTTTTGATGTGGAGGCCTTTCTGTCGCTCTCAGCCCATAGCTTGGAGTCAAGAGGAGGAAATGACACAGCAGATTCCAGACCTTGGTGCTCCATCATCAATGCCTGTCCTTGGCTCTGGGTTGGAAGGGAAACCCTTCAGGACCAGCTAAGGGCTGCTTCCCCCCGAGGCAGTCACCAGAAGGGAGCTGGAAGTTACTCTCACAGTCTAATCTTGGTCATCCTCAGAAATTGCTTAATTGGGCCCTTTCTGAAAATCATGAAACACACTATTTTTATTTTCATTCTGAGAGTTTTTGGAAAGCTCTTTAAAATTCTGCTCCTTTTGGGAAGTTACTTTGTCTTCATATTGTCCCATAGCTCCTGTGTTTTTCATTAATGAAATGTAGGGAAGGGGCGTGGATCTTTCCCCCATGGAACAATCTGAGTTATGAGAGAGATCATTACAAAGAGCTTCCTTGCACATTTGAATAATAAAGGCAGATCAAGAAGGTGATCTCAGTGAGAAATAATTTCAGCGTTAATCCAGAACATTCACCAGG
Organism: Tolypeutes matacus; assembly: GCA_026826555.1. Taxonomy (NCBI): domain Eukaryota; kingdom Metazoa; phylum Chordata; class Mammalia; order Cingulata; family Chlamyphoridae; genus Tolypeutes; species Tolypeutes matacus. The sequence goes on along the minus strand of JAKSZT010054518.1, from coordinate 3,345,391 downwards.
GGAGGTACTAGCAACACCCTCTCCAGCTGTGGTAATAAATGAAGGCCACCCAAATGAGAACAAGCGAAGGCTGTTTATTCAGAGCTTGCTATAGCCAGGGAGTCCACCGCCATCACTTCTGTTTGGCAGGGTCAAAGGCGGGCAGGGGAGTGAGATGAAGGGAAGACTTCAGGTGTGCCGTGACTGGAGGTTGTTGGCACTGGGCTGGTTATCAGCCCCAGCAGTGCCACATAGAATTGAAAGTGTGGGATGTGTATTTTGCCAAAGGAAAACTGACAAACTGATAGCAGAGTAAAGGAAATAGATGCTAAGCTGGCTAAAATGTATATGTCTTCTACAGTTAGATTGCCAACTAAATTAGAAAATTTAGCCTTTAGATTGTGTAAACCAGGACTCTCAGCCAGTTTTATTACTACATAGATACTAATTTCATCTATTTGTTTAAATTAATTAATCAATCAAGAAATAATCTTGTTTTTCCTCTCTGAGGACCTACTCTGTGTGATAGGCTGGGTTGTGGGGCCCTTTACTAAGCAAAAGAGATCCTGGCTTCATGGACTTACAAGTCTGACAGTGAAACTTAAAGAATTCCCCAAATAATTCATTATAATTATGAGAAGTGCTATGAAGGAGAAATATTAGGAACCCAGAGAGTATAAAATGGGGATGTCTGGGAGGCCAGAGATGGCTCTCCTAAAGAGGTGATGCTAAACTGAGACCCAAGTGGTAAATGTCACCCAAGGGAGGGAGGTGGGCTGTGGGGGTGTAAGATACTAGCTCCCTGTGCTCCCTGAGCTCAGAGTGGACACTGATATCGTCATCAGACGGATTCTGTTCCTACAAAGACTTCTCCATGAAAAGTTTCTGTGGACATCCTGAGACAACTTCCACGGATGTGATTTGGCGACTTTTCTCTGGAAGGACGCTTGCCTGTGACCTTCTGGCTGTGCTCTGGGTAACAATGGTATTTGGGGGAGGGTTGAGCCATGCACAAAGCCTCCGGCCAGGTAGCTGACTGGCTAAGCACAGGGAGGGAGCTTGGGACCCAAGCATGGAATTTTCTTCCAGAAAGATAACCGGTCCCATGTTGAAGGAAACTTCCAACCTTGGTCGCATGAGCATCACATTCCAGCTGCTTTAAAGGGTAAGAATTTAGCTCCAATATGAAGCATGCAAAAAGCAATTGAATTACTCCTCGTGAGCTCGATAAAACTTCCACTTTATGACATCCCAGTCCTCTCTTGACCCAGACTGCTTTAACTCCAGTCCTACTTGTGGGGCAAATAGGTTTTCATTAGTGGCAGGGTGTTTTTAAAGGGCAGTGTGGATAGACGATGGTCTGGGCGGCCACATGCATTAATCGGTGTTGCCACAGGAGAGTGGGTGGTGAGGGGAGGCGTTCACCATGTGACGTGCCCGTCAGGAGCAGATCTCTTTGCCCTTTGCTAAGACAAGCTCTCTGTTAGTCAGTTAGTGGTTTATCGAGTTCCCCCTCTTTGTGCTGGGAACTTTTCTTATTTTTGATTTATAAAATCCATTTTCTTTCCATTGCATTTACTCTGTTTACGATTGTGAATGCCTGGACTGATTATCTTTGGAAAACCATGACTGTGCATTAGGAGGGAAATTAATGAGAGAAATATCCAGTCACTTGACTGCAGAGTTCTTAAAATCTCGTCCTTCACTGGTGTAAAGGAAGCTCTGGAGAAGTGACTTGCCTCGAGCTTCTCTTTGCTGAGAGGAATAGAATGGGAAAGATGGTTTCTCCTTGGGCCAGGAAAGGCTCTAACACCCACCCATTCAACTACTAATACCTACCCAGTCAGCTACTAATATCCACCCATTCAAGTACTAATACCCACCCAATCAGCTACTAATACCCACCCAATCAGCTACTAGTACCCACAAATTCAACTACTAATACTCACCCAGTCAACTACCAATAGCCATCCAATCAGCTACAAATACCCACCCACTCAGGTACCAATACCCACCCACTCAGGTACCAATACCCACCCACTCAGGTACCAATACCCACCCAGTCAGCTACCAATATCCACCCATTCGACTACTAATACCTACCCAGCCAACTACTAACACCCACCCAGTCAGCTCTAACACCCACCCAGTCAGCTCT